>JAQGAE010000319.1:0-41316 GCA_034696685.1 Julus scandinavius | reverse complement strand
CTGATGTTAACCCTAACAAAGCTGAAAAAATAACAACTGTTCCATTTTAAATTGGAACAAGATATGACGTCACCCTATCTGTCTTAAATTCAGACAGTAAACTTAAACCCATATACAACACCAGTTAGACACTTTATTTGACTTAATAAATTGGGACTATTTGTGTCATCAAAGCTTAAGACTTGTATTGTCTTAAAATCAAATTTACATACCAGTAAGACACAAACTGTCTTCATGCCCATTTATTACATTTTCAGTCCCAAAATGCATCTTAAAATAAGACGTTGTTTTTACAGTGTATACGTGGTCAATCCACAATCCGGTTAGGATGACGTGTAGCTTAAGGTGCGTTTCCACAAGAGATTAACTCTCGCGAGTTACTTGGCACGTTTTGTATTCCACAAAATTTCCCAAACATAGCTTTAAGGCGCTTAGGGTCCAGCGTAGGGAAACCAATTTTGTTAAGGGCAGTTACCAACATTCCGCGGGTGTAACAGAAATGCTCCACTCTCTAAATTAGGACACGTTGAGGTTCAGACGAGAAAAGTTACTATCAGGTTATTCAAACGTTTTAATCTTTCTTGTAATCCACATCTTGAATCACTCAAATCCTTTGACCGAACTTCGTGCCAAGACGGATGCTTACTAACGGTCCTTTTTGCATATGATTAGACGATGGAATAACCTTCCTAGCGAAACTCCAGATTTAGTAAAAATTCAATTTAACAATGATGTCTATATAAGTCGCTACTGACGTAGGATGACTCTCCTGAAATTATTGGGTAAGACCCAGCTTAACATTGAATTGAAGAAAGAAATATAACCAGATGGTCATCATTCTACATACAGTAGAACATTAATCTTTAGACTTGCCAATTCGCACATGTACTTAAGTAACTCAACTTCCAAAGTACCCGGTTATTTCAACAAGCAAATACTCTGGTACCCCTAAGTATAACTGTTTTTTCCCCTGTCTTATTTAATTATATAATTATAAAATCCGGCGTTTTCAGTATTTAAGAACGCCGCGGAATGAATTTGATGAACCTAGAGCTCGGTTTCACGCAACTCCAACCGTCACCGAGCAAAATAACAGCGCCAGAATCCAACTCGAAGCATAAGTGCATCTAGCTGAATGTCGAATTTACCAAAACTTGTCAAATGAATTAAATTTACTTCAAATTTTCTTCTATATACGTCACCGTTGCATTAAATTATGACGTTTACGGTGAGAGTAGGAAAAGAACCTGGGGTCAAGACCCTCCAGAATGCACTCACCCAAAAACAATATCCTTCATAAAACATTAAAGCCATACATTTTCAATACAAATTCATCACAATTTCGCCCATACTTCCACTTTTAAAAAGTTGCACCTAGATAACTTAATTATATCTAAAATCCATCTTTTATGGTACTGCCATTTCTAGTATAGAAAACGTACTAAAATCAAAAATGGGGGCATGGAAAACAATCTTGCTTTTACGCCTCAATCTCTATTTCTAGTAAAAACTAAAGATACGTGTAAATGTGGATTCTTTAATTGGCCTTATTACAATTCAGCACCCCCTAGTGGCGTATGAGCTTTTAGATAGACTATCCTCACTTCTTGTCAAATCTTCAGCTGTATTCCTTCCGCCCTTTGACACATACACACACTTCCTAGTGTCAACGATTTGTGAATCTATGTGGGAATGATAATTAGCACTGCAATATTGACGGTCATTAATTAATTGGTGGCACGTTGGCGCCCCGACCAATTAATAATTAAGAGCGGTCATAATAAAAATGACTGCATCAAACACACAACCGTGACTAGCGTTCGTAAACCATCTTTCCCGCTGAAGTGATGGTGATTGGGCCTTCTATGACGTCACTGGAGCCGCCTCTTAATTGGTTAATTGGCCCGTTATAAAAAGAGGGTAATTAACCTATCCGCGGGGGACGTCCATAATAGTATTTCCATAGGAATGGGGACCTTTCTTCCTATACTTCTTCAATGCTTTCTAACCATGCCATATTCGATAATGGTCTCATTTTGGTCCTTTATAGCAGACTTCATTTTTCTCAATTAGCATAAGAATGGACTCATTAGAAGCTTTAGATTGAGACCACTGCCTTCAAAGGTTAAATTGCCTTTACTTGGAAAAATAAATTGTAGCTTTGACATTGTTAAGGTGCACGAAACGGATGTATCATGGTGACTTGTAGCCATGGGTGTGCACGTAGTATGCCTAACATATTGCTTTCTGAAAAACTGTTTATTAGTAGTTTCCAACATAAATATACTGAACCAGTCTTAAAGCTATGCTAAAGCTCCACAAAAGCGCCTTTAACGAATCCTAACCATACTTAATGGCTAATCCAAAACACACAAATACAGCCAAGCGCAGTTTAGCCAGGCTTAATTTTGTAAGAGGAGATGGATATTATCGTAGATTGTGTCAGAAAAGATTAAATAATCGAAAAGTCAGAAACAGACTTTCATTAATCAAGAAAACCTGAAATACCTTTCAAATTGGCCATCTATAGGCACAGAGTAGCACACCTTGCTTATTAGCTTAATGAGGGGCGTTGCAGCTCCGCGCAGACTGGCACACTGAAATGATATGTCAGTTTGTTTGTCGATTTTTAACGTTGGATTATTTCTGCAACACAAGGGTTAAACTCCAACGCCAGGGGATGCGCCTTCATTACCTACCTAGTAATTGTGCATACTAGGAGGCACTTTCACTCCCTCTCTAGGGATTTTTAATGCGCAACAATCTACACGGGAACTCGGTTTCAACTCTCATTCGAAAAGCCGCCACTTACAGAATTTCTCCCATCAGTAAAATTTCCCACCGATCTCGGGCGGGGAACGAACCCCCGCACCTTATGATCGAGAGGCAAGCGCATAACCCACTCGCAATGGGTTCTCATACTCGAATGAGATAAAACGATAAGCAGAGAAGGGCACATCACGGGCAGCTGATAAGCGTAGAATGGAACACACGTTTGCGAGCGCAAAACCCACGCGAGGCAGACAGACATAGACGGACGCAACGCGCGCATTGGCTCATAAGGCTGATGTTGCTGACATCAGAAACACTAAAAGTTAATCGGATTTAAGCGAAGCAAGACGTTTTATTAACGAGAGAAGTAAAATTTACGGCTGTGCGTTTTACCGAACAGACAATTTAAATCCGGTTAAACGAAATATTTATTCGTCGTTTCATCCTTCTGGTTGAATTATGGCGAAAATATGAAAGGCTAAATCCCCAGAAAAAGAAATGCTCTTTATAATGATAAATTGCATGCACGTAAATAGAAGAAATGGTTAAGTAATGGAGGATTTACTCCGGCATAATTCAGAAGAAAAAAGATGACGAAAAACGCGAGTCAATTAAGCCAGCGAAGGCTTTGAAAAAGATTAACCCGGGTAAAATGAAACGCAAACGCGTGATTAATATAGAGGTTGAAACATTTAAATGCAATACCCGCCATATTAACTATCCTTTTCAATACATGCGTACTTGTCCAGTGGAAAGTTTGTTTGTTGTGATTACCCTGATTTTCAACGTTCCTACAACATGAGGGCAAATACAAACGCCAGGGAGTAAGACTTCATCACCTATCTGGAAATTTTGCCTACGAGGGAGGACTTCCACCCCTTCTCGAGGGGTCTTAACAATCGGCACGGGAACTCGGTTTAAACTCTCAGCAGAAACAGCCGCTACTTAGGAATTTCTCCCATCCGTGAAAATTACCACCGAGCTCGACTGAGGAGCGAACCCCACATCTTAGCATCGAGAGGCAAGCACGTAACCTACTGAACAGCTAGCGTCCCATGGAAAGTACTTGATTATTTCCAAATTATTTTTCAGCACCAGTCTATGGATCGTCCATGGTTATGCATGGCACACACAATAATCGATTAGGTTTTAACAGAACGCTTAATCGCATTATGGGAAAACCGGTGTACTAGGTCAGTAGACAAGTTGGAAACGAAGATAAACAAAAAATCCAAATAATAAACAGAAAAGCAAACGGTCGCAACCTTGGACGATTCGTTATATAGAGACCATATCACATATAAAAGAAGAAAGAATGAGAGAAATATCTTTGTACAGCTTTTTGTTTTCGGGATGTAAACAACGAGAAAAACAAGCTATTTTCAAGTACTTCTCAGGGCCTTGGCCTAATGGCGAATGAAAACGGACATGAATAGAAAAGAAAACCCCTGGAAGCCATAGTCTTAATTCTATGATAATATGAATACGGTACGAGGGAACGATAACGTATGGACGAGAGGCTCTACATTGATTAATCACAAAATTCAGTATTTGCCCTATATAAAGTGTAGAAACAATATTGCGATGAAAAGAACTCCATTCTTCCCTTTTGCGAACGAAGAAAAATGTAATTTTAACAATCGGGCTAGCACGTGACATCACGCGCAACACCGTTTCCATAGTTAACCGGTTGTCATGGTTACGAGATTACCATATGTATAACTTTGGTGTTCCTAAATGGAACGACACGGTTGCCATTGCTACGCCACGTTTACATGGACGTGGTTTTCTTGACGAATAGAAAATTACACTGAATAGATGCTAAACGGGTGCAGTGTTCGTGCACCATTAGTTTCAAATTTCTTATGTTCCAATTTTCTATATTAGATTTCCATACACGTGCCTAATTTGTATGCTATATACATTTACGCTTTGTTCACACGAGGAGGTATCAGCTAATTTGTAGCACGAGGTTTGTTATGTTTAGTACACACTAGATGAAACATATGAAACTGAAACAGGGTTTCGCAAATATGTTTAAGATATGTGGATGCTCACCAGATTTCTTTTTTCAGGAAACAAAAAACATGTTTCAATGAAACATTTGGTGATCGCTCAAGAGACGGTGAAGATCTAAGGAAATGAATGAAACATTGTTTCATGGTTAAGGCGCTCCCTACCAAGGCCTTTGTACTCCACGTGCTACGAGGCGAATATCGTTTTTTTATGTTCACTCCAGTATAAGCATCGTCTGCAATTAAGTGCGTGGAGCAAACTTTGACCAGCAAACAGTTTCTGTGTGGGCAATTACATTTGGACAAACCTGTTTATGCAAATATCTTCACGAAACCATGTTTCGGCAACTTAATTGGTTTGCAGAATCTTTATTTCAGTTTCGTGTTTCATCAAGTGTGCACTAGGAATTAATTGTGAATATGTGCTAACCGGGTGCAGGTGTCACATACTATTCAGTTTCGAATTTTGTATTCCAATTTTCTATATTAATTTCGAATTTTATCACGGGCCTCATGTTTTACCATACACAGTGCGTTTTTATCGACAAGACCGATGCCTGATTCCCACTTGACCGAAACCGAGCAGCTATATCCGAGAAGTTAGGGTCTGAGCATGTGCACTTCGACGTTTGATTTTTCGGTCGAACTTAAGCACCTCCCAAATTCCCTCCCATTTGGAAGCTCAGCTAGTTGAGCTTTTTCTAGCAGACAGCTACCGAGGAAGGATACATAGTAACGAGACTTGATATATTGTGATCAACTTTGAATGATTTTGTACAGAAGTTTTTTGGACTTTGTAAAACAACGTCAAGAGAAGGTCAACGTGAGGCGAACCCATAATACAAAGGTTTATAACTTCGGAGCTCGACACTTGGGTATTGAAAACTTCCGTTGAAATTAACAAATTAAGCTTTTCAATTTGTAATGTGTTGCTCTTATTGAATAATTAGAATGTAATATTCTGGTTTTATAATGGTATAGTTGTGGGATTCCTTCATCAGGGGACCAATTTCATTTAAGCCTAATCGGCTAAGTGTGAACCGGTCAACTTCTTTCGGCAACCGAGATTCTGACGTCAACAACGTCGGTTCTCGGTTCTCGACTAAGTGGGAATACGGCATAAATGTCAAAAACCTACAAATTTGGAATTAATTTGGACGCGGAATGAGACGTATCGTGTGAACGCACAGATAGAAAAGCACCACTGAAGAATACGGTAAAAAAAACTAGTGCAGCAAATCAGCTGATACGGAATCGTATGAGCGAGGCCGTTTTTATTCATTAGTAACTACAAAACGCGTTGGGCCAGTTTTTTTACGCTTATTGGGAATTCTGAAAAACTGTTCAATAATTACGACCCGAAACTGACCAAGTGAAATAGTTTCTACCCAAATTACCCTGCCCATGTCTGCTTTTGTCTCATCCTAGCTTTAAGTGAGATGTTTGATATTCATATGAATAGTGGTGATCACAGTCATGTAGGAAGCCATGATAGTTTGACGACACTAGCGAAAACACAAAACAGGTGTCCTGATAAAAATGGCCGTAACGTAAAATATGCTGAACTTATTATGAGTAGTTACCAGGATATGGCGGAAATGTGTTTCTTTCCAACTGGCTGAAAAAACCCGTTGGAACTCACTTAAAACATTCCTATTGGGCAAAGCCAGATATATGGGGGATATTCAAGATAAATACCCCCAGTCCCCGAAATCCAAGAAATAGTACAAATTTCAGCCCAAATCGGCAAAATATAAAGGGGAATTACACTTTTGCATTTAAAGCATGATTTTTCTGTTTTAGAAATGCATTTTTTTCTGCATTAGAAGTGCGATATTTCTAAGGTAAAAATGTAACTTTTCAATGGTAATAATGCATTAAAAGGGCATTTTTTCTGGTTTAGGAATGTAATTTTCTGCAGTAAAAGTGCGATTTTTCTTAGATAAAATAAATGCACCTTTTTAAGTAAAAGTGTGAATTTCAAGATAAAAACGCAATTTTCTTGCATTAAAGGTGCGATTTTTCTTGGGTAAAAATACACTTTCTATATTTCACCTGGGCCAATTTTTGACTCTGCCAGAACCTGCATAATACTGGCGATCCTAAATACAAGGGCGAGTCAAATGAAAGTGAGCCAACCCACCCCACGCAAAACTGTTTCGGTCCATTATCTGCGACTCATGTGCATAGCAAAGAGATAGCTCTCATTTACAAGTGATACTTTGTTGTGAGGATAACAGTATTTTAATGCTCTCAAACAGTGGGTTGAAAACAGGTCTTGCTCATTATGGACGCTCCAAAAGAGGAACAGCATGGTGTGGTCCGATTTTTGACAGCTGAAGGCGTTTCGCAATATGACATTAGTCATCGTATGGCTGCTGTGTACGGCGAACATTGCATTTCATTGGTCACTGTGAAGCATTGGAGCAAACGGTTCAAAGAAGGACGTGGCAGTTGCATAGACGATCCAAGACCGTGCCAAAGTCACCTTGCAATCAACCCCACCACAATTGCACAGGTGGATGAGCTGATTAGACAAGAACGGAGTATTAGCATCGATCCACATTTTCGGGCAATTGAAAAAACAGCTCAAGGGAACTCGATTTATGTCGGACGATGACGTGAAGGAGTCAGTTACAGACATCCTAAAGCAGCTACCCAAGGACATTTATCAGAGGGGAATCACGTGCCTCGTTAGTCAGTGGGATAAATGTGTAAATGCTCATGGCGACTACTTTTAAATAAAATACTGTTTGTCAGATATTCGTGTTGGCTCACTTTCATTTGACTCGCCCTTGTATATGGCCAAAATGGCATATATACGGCCTTGCTATGGGCAAAACGATACCTGGCAAAAAGTTACCACCCCTGTCCCAAAGTTAAGATGCGTTTCCACGTGAGATTAACTCTCTCGTAAGTTGCGAGTCATGCATCTTGTATTCCACAAAATGTCCCATACTCAGCTTTAAACATTAAAAGTAAAACATAAGCACCTCGACAGCTGCTCTCAAAATTCTAGTATGGTTTGTATTTTGTGAGTTGCTGTCAGTGACAGCTCTCTAACAGTAGCACGCGCATTCTTATACGTGCTACAGAGCGCATCTATAAATTTTCTATTACGTGGAAACACACGTCATTGAGCGGTTTGTGTGGTTAAGTTCATTCCAAGGGTGTCGGGGATACATTTACCATTTTCATCGTGCTACAGTTATGACGTTCTTAGGAAAGCATATCCGACATTAGCTTGCGTTCGTAACCATCTTAATGTATGCCATATTCTCACTGTCCACACTAAACGCAGTATGGACAAATGAAGTAAGTCCGTCAAAATCTGGTAATGGCTGCAGATGGTCACACTTCACGTGACCAGTCTCCGCACAGAGCTACTGCGCATCTGAAAACCGCCCCCTATGGTTCAAATGGGAAAACATTTTAAACCTATTGGAGGGGCCGTCATGGTTTTTTTAACGTTTCGCTCATCAGAAAGTCAAGCTGAACAGAACTTCGTGTGTTGTGCGTTAAGTGCGGAGTTCAAAAACAGAAGGGGCGGCGCATCTTCTCGTACGCATTAGGGCGCATGCTCATGGCATCAAAACGCACAAAAGTACGTACAAGGAGAATACAGCAAAATGCCGTATTCTCACTAGCCAGACGAAAAAGCAAAACGGACAAATGACGTCAGTCCAGAGAATCTGGTAATGGCGGCACATGTCCACACTACACGTGACAACAGACTCCGGACTGACTTACTGCGCATGCGCAAAAGCCCGTGCACGCCATCTATGGTTCAAATTGGGAACTATATAACCACGTGGAGGACCGCCATCTTTGTTTTATGTACCGCACACCAGAAAATGTCAAGTCGATCTGCAGTGTGTTGTACGTGAAGGGCGGAGCTTAAAAAATCAGGGCGTGGCTTCTGCTGAAAACATTAGTGCGCATGCGCGCGGCCCCAAAATGTACAAAAGTCCGGATAGTGAGAATACGGCATTACAAATAAACATTCAGATCTCAACCAGATTTACGTCACAAAAACGCCGTACATCGAGGGAGTACTTTTGTGCATTTTGATGCTAAAAAAACAAGAGATCAAAGAGAGAACGATATCGATGCTCGCATTTATTCATCACTCGATGTTCTGTTTGCTGGTGTAGTTCATTCGGACTCGCATTACGTGTTTTAGCTATTCACGTGCATGCAAGCAATCTTACTTACGTATACAAAGAGAGAGAAGGAGAAAAAGCCCTATTTTTCTTCTATTACAAGAAATACGAGTAAGTAAAGAAATCCAAAAAAACAGCTTCAAAATAATCAGAAACGAAGACTCTTGTGGCCGAAGGGCGAATTAATCACACGCGTCGGTTGAGGCACTACACGACCATGCAGAACGACGGCAGAGCGCATGGAAACAAAGTTTAAAAAATATTTTTACAGGAATAATTGAGTACAATTTAATTGAAATATGCAGTAACGTGATATTTTCTTCAAATGTATGAAAATTGAAGGAACTTTCGTATTGAGTGTTCTCTACTTAGAAATCAATCAATAACAAATGAATACAATATATTGTATGATGAACAACGAATCTAAATCTGCATGTTGTGTAAATGAATAACCTCTCTAAAAGTCTGTCGGTTCCGACTTGGGACCCGTGTATACAAATGAACCTGTCTAAAAGCATATTTTTCAATTGTCCTGAGCGTATGCTTTTAGACAGGTTCTACTGTAGTAATCGTGGTGATATTTCAGAAATTAAGTTTCAGGTTAATCGGGTTGCGTCAAAACGTTTGTTATCTCCGTATATCGATGAACCAGCTCGTTGAAGTTCAAAATAAGATAATAGTCCCGATTGATTTAGTCTCAACAATTAATTCTAACGATTGTTCGACATTTTTCTACCTTCATCTACCGATTTTTTTGATTCCTCCAGGCAATCCAGGAACAATGTCATGACACGCTGAATATCCATCCAAAATTACCCGTGTGTGGGCGGCTTAAAAGGAAGACAACAGAGTCACGGTAACCGATGAATTTCTCCTAGATTTTGTTTATTTTGCGAAAAACGAAACTGCAGAAGCAACGAAGAAGAAGCTATTAATATTTGGCTGTTTATTTTATCCCTTTTGCAAAAGCAGCGTCTCTCGAGTATGTTTAGAAACAGGTGTGCTTACGTATACGCAAAAGAAGGACTAGCATTGCGTCTTACAACATTTTCAACGTTTTAATATAAAATCACCCCCGGGATGAAATTGCACAAAAGGCACAAACACACGAACGAGAGACGACGAGATATGGATATGCATAGAGTCCACAAACGGACGCATTGTTATTGTAGCCTGCGATTTTCTATTTGGGTTGAGCTATGACTCGCGGGCCAATATGGCATAACGTGACCCGTGAAGGTGGTAGTATTCTGGCTACCAGTGATCTGAGAAGCAATACAAAGAAGACATCAGTGGCTCACGGGCCAAACCACGAAGAAACTGAGGCTATTTGGTACCAGAGTAAAAAAAACATGATGCCAACTTTGGCTCGACCTGCGGCACGCGAAGGTAGTTTGGTTACCAGAGATCCGAGACAAAAACCACACAAGTAACTCACGGGCTTACAGTAACCACGAAATTGCTGTGGTTGTCTGGAATCTGATGGCGGGTTTCCACTTAGGGCAACAAGGTTTGCAAAAATAAATATTGAATAAATTTTTTTGTTGTTGCTAGAACCAAGGTTTCGGAAACATTTCGTCGATCGCTCGGGAGGCGGTCATGATCGATCAAAGGAAAAAAAATGTTGCCACTTCACTGCGCCTGCTCAGCCATGCGCTTCAATGCGAACCTGAATGCTTGATAAAAGTGCCATAAACTGGACACATCTGTTCAGTTTTTCTGTCCACTTTTGGCGGAGACATCCCAGCATTCAGCAACATGTTGAAATAGTCATTGTTTCAGGTTTGTCTTTGAGTGTTTGTGGTTTGCGTGTTGCTTGTTGCCTTCAGTGAAGACCAAGCTTGAGAAACATCTGAGAAAGATGTTCATTAGCCCGCGAATACCATTTCTCAGATAGACACTGGCCGGCCCGTGTGCAATGGTTGCGACAACGTTGAACTGTGATAATTATTTCTATGGGCCTAAAGGTGCGTACACACTAAAGAAACATTAGGACATAAAAAAGATACACAAAAACCTTGATGTGTCCAGAAGTGTTTGTGAAACAAGGTGTCAAAAAAGGCCATCATTTTCTGACACATTTTAATGTTTCCTGATATGTCGTAGCGATTGCTCGAGAGGCGGTCTGGATCAATTGAAAAAAATGAGTCAAAATGTTTCCTGGTAAGGTGCTTTTGCCAAGGACTGCACATTATGACGTAGATCATTGCACTATGTGCTTTCAGTTTTGAAACGTCGTCTGCAAACCTGAAAGCTCTTGGCAAAATCGTCTACGTCATAGGCAACACACTAACACTCAACATAACCATTTACACAGCCAACCTTACCAACAACTCCATCTCCCCTACCCCAACTTGGATTATCCCCCTTGTCCCATAAACCCGACATTACACGCGAACCCCACCTACACAAGCTAGCCAAAACCAATCAAATCAAACACCGATGGCAACTTCTCCTAGCCCCCTGCTCCAATCTGGTCACACTACAAAACCAGCAACTCAATTGACCCACCCCCCATCATTGCCTCCCCCTAATACCTAACCACCACCCACCCATCACACTAGTTGGCACACTGTTGTCCTGGAATGTGGCTGGTTTTTATACCACCATGAAGGATGCAACTGTCTCCAGAATTATCAGCGAGCAAGATGTCTCCTTTTTTAGCGAGACTTGGCTCACAACGGAATCGAATGTCCTAGATGATGACTTCTACAACATAGATGCCCCTGCCACGAGAACTCACGTGAGGGGTCACGCAGCGGCAGGTACGAAATTTCTCATTTCCAGATCCACTTTTGAACAACTCCAGGTACTAAAACAATCATCATCTCAAACAATATTGCGTCCTAGGCTCAAGTACATGCATATCCCGATGATAGTAGCGGGAATCTACAATCACCACTCGATCAGGGATCCAAATGTGCAGCTGGCCACAGCCCTAGCTACCCATGCAGCTCAACCATCACTAATCATAATAATGCCAGACAAAAACGACATACACCCTAACCGCCCTATCCCACCAGCTTAATCAAAAACGAAAATCTTCCGATCCAATGCTAAATCAAATGGGTACCAAGCTTCTTAACTTCTGAGAAACACATAACCTAACTATTTTAAATGGCAGGACAAGGGGGATTATGCTGCTGCCCCCACATTCCAATCCAATACTCACTTTTCAGTCCTGGATTACATAATTGTTTCCTAACCTACCCTAAAATATATTTCACACCTAAAAATCTTCCCCATTATATATTTTGACCATTTCTCAGTTCAACATTCCATAAATTATCTTCAAAATAGATCTCTGCAGATTATCGGAGACCCTGAAATAAAAACTCATATACATGCAAGGGGTGTTATTCAGGGCTCGACGTTGGGTCCGTTGTAGTATACTGTAGTGACGACTGACCTATTGAAACTGAAGTATAATAACACTGTCTATTCATATGTTGATGATAACTTTATAGTCAAAAAAACAACTCATGCAAATTTGAAAACAACTATTTATGATATGGAAATTGATATCAAAACCATGGAAGAATGGTACAGATTGCATAGTATGAAGCTGAACCCAGAAAAAACTAACGTAATTGCTATATATCATAAAAATAATGAAGTAAAGTCCATGAACATATTAGGAATTATATTTGATACTCAATTTAACTTTCAGTTTCACATTGAGACTCTTATAAGTAAGATAAATCGAGTAACGTATCTGGTAAAAAGATTGCGTAAAATATTGAGGGATGTTGAAATAGTAATTGTTATCCGGGCCAAACTGGTCCCAATATTGTCCTACGGTAGTATTATATGGTGTACGACATCGAGGAATAGATTGGCTATGGTGCGAGTGGCGTTCAATAGAACTATACGCACTGCCTTTAGGTTGTCTAACATAACATCTATATCTGATTTTAGTAGACGTTGTGGTTTGTTGCCGTTCGTTGATCTGATGGCTTTCAATGATTTGTCTAATCTAGGTGACGCTGTTATTAATTCACACCACCCTTTCCATTGGGTTACTCGACATTTATCTAAAAGTCATGAACAACGACCCTCTAAGAGCTTAATATTTAATAGTAATCAGATAACGAGTAAGTTTATCAACGGCACATTTACGTATCGCACTTACCCAATGTGGAATAAATTACCCCTTACTCTTAGACAAAAATTATTCGAATGCCATAGTTTCAAATGTAAAACTGAATGTAAACATTGGAAAAAAAAGTTAAGGATACAATTGTTGGGCTTGGGAGAGTGAAAATGTTTATTATCCATGTGTGATATATCTGTAGTATGCTCTGTACTGTACTTTCCTGGTAAAACATAAAACAAGAGATAGAAATAATATGTACGGAATTACATTGCTCTTATGTGGTTACGTTGACATGTGTCGATTTTAGAACGATGATCTGTGATCTTATACTGTACTCATTAAGTGTTAAGCGATTTTAAATAAATAAATAAATAATATGAACATTTTGGAAACTATGAAAACCAACGATTGGCAACTGTACTGGGCGAAAACGTTGGCCAAAAAACCACTAAAATGCCACTAAAAAACTGACGATTGGCAAATGTAACAGACGAAAATGTTGGCCAAACATTTAATTCCAACAAAACCAATGGTTGGCAAATGCACTAGAAAAAAACATTGGCCAAATTTATAATGCCAACATAAAACTAATGATTGGCAACTGGATTAGTCGAAAACGTTGGCCAAGTGTTTAGAAATTGTTTTTTCTTTTTTAAAGATTTGTTTAAATTGTCCCCAGGAGTGGACAACGCCTGTAAGGGGTGTGTGAAGGTCAGGGTCAGCTAAGGGCCACAGCGATGAGGAATGTCGTTGGGTCAAGGGTTGAAACCCTCTCTGCATTCACGAGCTGACCAGCATTCCTTACAAGGTTTGCTGAGAGGCTCGAGGAGGCAGAGGGCAGTTCGGGTCAGCCAGTGAACCAGGTCGGGCACTGAGTTGAAGCATGCCTGGACGTGAACTCGTTTTAAGTTATCTTTGTAGGGGATGGCGAGTTGCCACCTGCGTGTTTTAGTTTATCGTTTAATGTATACTTTTACCTTTATGCTTTTGTTAATAAACCCTTTTATATCGAAAGACGCATGTTATAGTTGATCCCTCGTGTCCCGGTTAAATTTCATCCAAACATGTTGGAGGTGAGGTTCTCGCATCTGCTTCCATCGCGACGCGCCCTAAATATTTGATCTGACGGACTTTAAGATGGAGACCAGATCAAAAGGAGCTCTGAAAATGACTACATTTATTGTGGCAACGGGCACGCAGCCTATAGAATGAATATAAATCCAATGGGGATTTCGCCCCAGGGGGAACGAGTACAGCAAGGGGCAGGTCTAAGTCTGGACCGATGACAGGCGGTGCTTCAGGCCTGGGGTGGTTCGATTCTGGAGTTTATGAAATAAGTAGCACAGGCTACACAGGACTGTGGTATCGGGCGCCCGGTTTGTGAAGACTTGCAGAGTTCGCCGAATGTAATAATAGATATGGAGCCTGTTATGAAACCACAAGGAATCCAACCAGTGACGATTAATTACTGAGAAAATAGCCCTTTCTACGATGGCGTGGGTGTCATCACGGATTTTATTAACTGCCTTCTGGTGTTGGTACAGTCGGAGGGATTGCCTGAGGCGATATCTGACAGGTTATGCAGCAAAATGGTTTACCACAAATAGTGACCAACTTCTAAATATGCAATGGTTTGAGTTGATGGAGTATTTGAAAAGAATGTTTGGATCATCAATGTATAATCCGGGCTTATGGAGAAGGTATGTTTCACGCCATCAGGGTTGGAATGAGCCGGTATGAAATTATTTAATCGATATGACCTCGATGGCGCAAACCTTGAACCCACATACTTCAGTTTTGGACACAATAGAGATTATTGTTTCGGGCCTACAACCCATTTTTCACATTGGACTGGCTGGTCGCCGATGCTACACAATTGAGGAATTGTGGATGGCGGTTGTGGCATTGGAGGAAGCTTATGTTTTCTAATGATCAACACAGGCGGTGGCGCCCGGGATAGTGGCGAGCCCGGGGACGGGGAAGTATATGCCGGTTGAACAGAGTGCCAGTTCATCTAAGATTTATAAGTGTTTTGCGTGTGGGGAGCCTGGACATATGAAGTGGTTTTGCTCGAAACGAATGGGCAAGGACACCGTGGCGGAATTGAAAATGGGTGGACCTTGTGTGTAGTGGCCCAGCGGAAATGAAGCAGCACGTTAAAAACAAGATATAACGGAGGAAGTGTTCTCTCCAGTGGCCCAGGTGTGTATTGGCACACGGACAGTTTTTATGGTCGTCGATGAAGGATCGGTAGTTAACACGCTGTCAGAAGCTCTTTTTAAGATGTTGTGTTTATCAGTCAATAGAGACGTTCAAGGCAGGGCTTTGCATGAGGTATCTGACCGTGCAGTGGATATCGTGGGAGTAGGCAATATAGAATTGACCATTTTTGGTCGGAAATTAACTCATCGGTTTAGAATTCTTCACCAACCGGATAGAGTGGCCCTGTTGGGCTGGGATTTTGCACGTCGTACGGGTTTGGTGCCATTGTCTGTAAAGGACGTGTTTTGCTTTCAAGATGGACCAAAAGAACTCTTTCCCCTTGTGAAACAACATGATACGCTTGTTGGCGGTTCGTGGCAAGTGGGAGATGACGCCCAGGAGGATGATGAAAGCAAACATTCGGTGTGAATTGGTGTTGAGAATTAGATAAGGGGAGGTGAAGGAGTTCAATGGATGGAGTCGGGGGAAGAAAGAAAGGGTCGATCAAATGGGTTGCCCGTCCGACTGCTGCAATTAGTGACATTGTCTCCATGTTTGACTTCGTTGGTGATGTGCCGGATTCCGGAGCAGACAAGAAAGGGTAAGTTGGTGCTTCTTGAGGCTTTGCCTTTGGAGGGGACATCTGCGCAGGAGTAATGCAGATTGATGAATATGATTGTCGTCTCTTTCAGATTGAGAATTTGACGGCGGAGGCATTGAATCTGGATTTGGGGACACAGGTAGCGTCGATTTCTGCTTTCTAAACGCCCGAGGTGATGCTGTTCGATCCGTCAGGAAGTAGTGAGGAGTGGGTGGAGAATCGTTCCAAGGTGCAGGGGTTGGACTTCGTGCTCCAGATGGGGCCTACTTTGACCAGGTCGCAGCGATGAGCTTTACGTAGATTATTGTGTAGTTTTAGGAATACTTTTGCGCTGTCTGTGCAAGAGTTGGGGTTGAGCAAATTGCCACCTCATACTATTGATAAAGATAAGCATCCCCCAACTTATGCCGCACCTCGACGATCGTCGGCAAAGGTTAAGAATATTTTAGAGACAGGAATTGGGGGAAATGCATCGTCAAGGGGCGAGCCCCTAGTAAGTCAATATTTTAGCCCAATGGTTTTGCTTAAGAAAAAGGATGGGTCTTTACATTTTTGCATAGATTATCGGAAGTTAAATGTGGGCACGGTGGTGGATAGCTATCCGTTGCCGTTTATTGATGATGCACTGGATGCCATGAAGGGGTCGGCCTGGTTCGCAACCCTGGACATGATTTCAGGATACTGGCAGGTGCCCATGGGAAGGCGAGACCGGGAAAAAATAGCTTTTTATGTTCCGAGGGGCATTTCGAGTTTACTCAAATGCCTTTTAGGCTATGTAATGCACCAGCCACAATGCAGAGGGGATTGGACTAAATTTTTCTGCATTTAAAGTGGGAGGCTTACTTGATATATTTGGATGATATTGTCTTTGCGCCAACGTTTGAGTTGTTTTTGGAGCGCTTAAGGGCGGTCCTTGAAGTGTTGTCTTGTCATAATATTAGGTTAAAGCCGTCTAAGTGCTGCTTTGGATATGAGCAAGTTAAGTACTTGGGTTACGTGGTCAGTGCGGAGTTGCCAGGAAGTTGCCACATACCCGTATAAGATTGTAGCAGTACGGAACTTTCCCCGGCCCGGAAATAGGAAGGGGGTCAAGAGTTTTCTGGGGCTGTGTGGGTATTATAGGCGATTTATAAAGGATTTTGCTAGTATAGCCAGGCCATTGGTTAACTTGATGCGGGAATCGGTGCCATTTGGGTGGACAGAGTTATGTGACTAGGCATTTAGGACGTTGAAGGATGCATTGTGTAAGGCCCCGATATTGGCCATGTTCGATCCGTCAGCACCTTTGTCTTTGCCCACGGATGCATCTAGAGTAGGATTGGGAGCAATTCTATATCAGGGAGTTAAGCCTAATCAGCGGGTACTGGTTTTTGCAAGCCGGTCTTTGTTGCTAACGGAAACCAGGTATACAGTGATGGAGTTTGAGGCTCTGGCAATAGTATGGGCTGCGGAGAAATTCCGTAATTATTTGTTTCTAAATAAGATGACAGTGTTTACAGACCACCATGAGTTGTGTTATTTGAGATATCTTAAGAACCCTTCAAATCGGATGGGAAGATGGGCTGCTAAGATGGAGGAATTTACCTATGAGGTAGTTTATAAAAAGGGAGGGTTGCATGTTGACATGGATTGTTCGATTAGATACCACGTGGTGGAACAGCAGGTGTCCCTGGGAGTGGAAGATGATGTGTATATATACCTGGTGCAGGGCCAGAGAGATAAGGCAGAGGAGCAAAGGCAGGACCCGGGGATGCAGGTGTTGCGAGATAGGGCGGTGGGTAGAACAGTGGCTCCACAAGGTTGTTGTGTTGGGTCAAACACTGTATTTCTATAACCCTTCTGAGCTGCCCAGGCTTTTATTGGTGATTCCTAAGCATTTTCAGCCGAAGGTGATAAAAGAATGCCATGATCACCCGTTGGCAGGGCATTTTGGTATATCAAAGACACTATCTCTTGTGTTACGTGCGTACTATTGGCCCCAGATGAAGGCAGCGGTTGCCAAGTTTGTGGCATCATGTGAACAGTGCCAGAGGAATAAGATCCCTTGGGTGTTACCACAGGGATTATTGGAACCTATAATGGTAGGGGGACCGGCGGAAAAGTGGGGGTTTGATTTTTCTGGGCCGTTTCCTCCTTTGGTTGGGCGATGTATTTATTGGCTGGTGGCAGTGGATTACGCCACCAGTTTTTGTGTGGTGGCCCCTTTTAAGAGTGCCAATGCCGCGGTTGAATTGCTGCCAATTGAACGGTATTTCTTGGCACTGTTTGATAGATTTGGGGTACCTAAAGAGTTAAGTTTCTGATAGTGGGACCCCTCAGTTGAGTGCGAGGGCCCAGAAATATTTGGAGATATATGGTATAGCACATACAGCATCAACTCCTTATCATCAGCAGGCGGATGGTTTGGCAGAGAGAATGATTCAGACTCTTCTAACGACAGTTAGGATAACAGCACCAGGAGGAAAATGTCAGGGGGGATGGATGGTTGTGCTAAGTCATGCGGTGGCTGCATATAATTTTGCAAAGCAGGCATCATTGCATGCGTCCCCATTTAAGCTGATGCATTAATTTTTGCCGTGTCTTCCGGTGCATATTACGGTGGGACAGCCTCCTTTGGTAGGGCCGGCGTTGCCAGTTAGGGAACGACGATTGCGGGCGTTGGGGGCCCTTGGTAGGGTTCAGGTTAAGTCAAAAGTATAGCTTGATCAGCGTCATAGCAGAGTGGAATATGTTGTCGGAGATTAGGTTCTGGTGAGAGATTTGGCCCCAGCCCGGTTAGGGCAGGGAAAGTTCAAGACGCCTTTTTATGGACCATATCAGATGTTAGAGAAAATATCCCTAGTACAATTTTGCATTTAGGGATACAAGAAAGGGTACACCTCCTATTTCAGTTATGCATGTTAGTAAACTAAAGAAATTTATACCCAGGAACAAAAATCGGATATTGGCAATTAGATGTATAAAATTTGGAAATAATGCCAATAGAAGGCTCTATCTGGTCAGGCATGTAGGGCTGACCTCCTCCTGGACGGAGTCAGTTTAAAAATTGTCCGGACCTCCACAGCCTCTGTAAGGTAGGCGCCATTTTTTTCTTCCTCATACCTCTTCCCTTTGTATGAAAGTTGTGTATTGCTTCAGGTGAGTGTAAGAATTGCTTGTGGTTTTCGCATGGAAATTTGGTATTCTGCATGAAGTAATATGGGATATTGTGATATTTGTGGGATTAATTGTTGCTTGCGGTTGTTTAAAATTTAGCATTCATTGTCATGTCGCAAATAACGCCTGCAGTGGTGGTAACAGTCACCGTGTCAAACGGAGTCTGCTAACATTCAGTGGCGGCATCTGTGTCGGGCGCATGCCTGAGTTTGCCGGGCTATCAAGAAAATGCGCCAAATGGTGATGATGGAAATCGGGTTCCATGGCGACCACAGCGAGGTGGTCGGGGAGTTCGTCGGCCCTGGGGATGGAGACAGGGCAGGCGGCTGTTTGCCGCAATTGCTCCAAGAAGGCATCAAAATTGTCCAAATCCTCCGCCGGCTGAGGCGGAGGACTGGGATCGTAACTTAAAAGAGCAAGAGGCTACAGGAAGATTTCAGCGTTCACTCGAGCTGGAATTGGGGTCAAGAAGATGGCCTACGGGCGCTCGCATTGCCAAATTGCCTTCGGATGCAGAGACGGCGCCGGAGGATGTCTTTTCCGATGACCGTCATGGCAGGGCACGTTCGGGCTTGAATTCGTTGGTTTTATGTATACTTTTACCTTTATGCTTTTGTTAATAAACCCTTTTATATCGAAAGTCGTGTGCTATAGTTGATCCCTCATGTCCCAGTTATACCTAAGACATTTTACAAATGCACCATATGAAAATGTTGGCTAAATGTTAAATGACAATATAAAACTGACGATTGACAAATGCACCAGACGAAAATGTTGGCCAAATGTTTAATGCCAACATAAAACTGACAATAGGCAAATGCACCAGACGAAAATGTTGGCCAAACATTTAATGCCAACATAAAACTGACAATTGGCAAATGCACCAGACGTCAATGTTGGCCAAACATTTAATGCCAACATAAAACTGACGATTGGCAAATGCACCAGATGAAAATGTTGGCCAAATGTTTAATGCAAACATAAAACTGAAGATTATCAAATGCACCAGACAAAAAACATTGGCCAAACTTTTAATGCAAACATAAAACTGATGATTGGCAAATGCACAAATCAAAAATATTGGCCAAACGTTTCAGGCCAACATAAAACCAATCATTGGCAACTCCACTTAACGTTGAGCCAATATTGGCAGCCAACTATCAATGATTCACCAACAGTGCCAACTAAAATCCAACAGTTTTCCAACGATGTGTTACCTGGGTACAGATACTGGTAGTGTTAATAAAATTCTCAGAGCTTCAAATGTATTCGGTTACAACATTGGCAGGAGCTGCATATTATATATGTAAAATTTTTAATCAAGACTATCTGGAATACGCTAAGAGGCATATTCCTCAGTTTTGCTTTCATTTACTATTGTAGTAGGGTACCCTTCGGTTATCATTGTTGTTCAGAGCAATTGTTGGGAACAAAATTGGACTAGTGGGAAGAGCAGTTAGAAACCAATTGATGGTTTGGCAAGCTCAACCTTTAAGAAATTTAAATCCAGCAATAATGGCAATAGTGATAGGATTATTGTTATGCAGCGTAAATGCAGATCCAAATCAGATAAGTTGCAACACATTTGGTGTTCAGGCATCAGAAGTAGAGCAGAGTGTAAATGCAAAGATAGGCCAAACTTGCACCTTAAATACCCTGCTCAAACTATCCTTAGAAACATAGGTTTTGCCTCTTGTTTAACTATAACGGATAAAGAAGGAAATGCTATATTTCATCTGCAGGTGGCATTCGACTCTTTGAAGGTTGAGTGGTCAACTAAACGCTTGCATTTCACTTTTCTTGTAACTATGAGGCTGTTATCTTTAGTCTCCTGTCCACAACACGCTTATTGTGGATAGGGAGAACATTGTCGTCGAGACAAAAAGTTCCCAGGATTAACGGATGAATCTCTATTTATTACCCAGGAGTTACAGGTTGCATACCTGGAGATTCAGGAAGCACCACTTGCTCAATTATAGATAGTCAACCTTGTTTGTTTTATAGATGGTGGTTTGTTCCGGATTTTAAGCACATATATGAAGTAAAACAAATCCTGGGTTATACATGCCGACCGGTATTGAAAATTAAAATTGACCAAAATAGTACAACCTTTTCGGCTAAATCTGATCAAGCGGTAGTTTTTGATGACGAAATTGACATTACAGTATGATCAAATATATGTTCAACCAGTCGAATTATTAACAAAACATTTGATTCAAAGTCGTCACTCACCAAAAATCGCTTATTTAGACCATGCAGCAAATGCCGGAAGACCTAAATACGGGGAGATTGGAGACATCTAAGCTCCAGAAGGGCTTACCAACTCATTTATTTTTGACAAAGAAATGGTTTTCTGTTCATTCCATGAGGAAAATTTACATTGCCGACATAAACAGGGATACCTGTTGAATCTTATTAAAGACCAGGAAAATACTAAATTACCACAAACTTTACACTACCAGACTTTTTCAATTAATGATTTTGGTACTTTAACCTCCTCAGCAGTTACCAGCAGTGCAATAGTAGTTGCTGTACTATTATATAAAGTTGCAACAGTGACACATGTGTAGCAACCCGTTGGAGGACCTATTGTTGGCAATTTTTGGACAGATCTCATCTGCCCAAAAATTGCCAACAATAGGTCCTCCAACGGGTTGCTACACATGTGTCACCGTTGCAACTTTCATAATTACAGCATATTTTACATGCTTACCAGGCATAGTAGCTGTGGATTTAATGGGAGTAATGATGCATACTCCTACCATTTATCAAACGGAACAAGAACAGAAATTTGAAATTAAATTTAAGGCCGAGAGCAATTGTTACAAGGATATGATATGTCTAAAGACAAGAAAGGTTGTCTTGTTAAAGAATTTCTTTTTGTTTGGATGAACCTCTCATTAAGCTTTGTCAGCCAAATGTGACTGAACATGTCTCTGCTTCAGGGTATACACCTGGCGGGACCGATTCCTTTTGGAGCATTTTTAGTAACCCAATGAAATTTCTAGCCTCAATAGGCAAGGGATTGTTATGGACCATGGGAATGGGGTAGTAATTATTTACAATATCATGCCTCCTGACCGTCAAATCGAAATTCCGATAGATATAGAGAATTGATAAGAATTAAAACCAAGGAGTTGAACAAAAAATTAAAAAATACCCGAGCATGGACATAATTATAATAATCACTAAATAAGCGAAATAAGTGTTGGAAAAAATTATTAACCCATGTATTTTTAAAGTATATTCTAGGGAGGCCAACAAGCAAACCAACCTGGATAACAAGGGAGGAAGAAAAGAAAGAAGACAGGGTGAAAGGAAAAGGTGGTGGAAAAGGGAACACTAGTGCCAAATTATTAAAACAATTTTCTTTTAGACAAACATGACAATGGAAACAGGAAAAGGAGGATGACATTGGAGAAAGAAACGAGACAACGACCATGGGAAAAGAAATGAAAGGACGACTATGGAGAAAAAAGAACAGAAAATTGGCTGTTTTTGAAATTTTTAAGATTGTGTAGTGCATGCAGAAATATGTAATATTGTGCCCTTCTACATAAGGGAAAATTGTAGAATGTAACAGTGTATTCATGTGTAGGAGAAAAGATAAGGGAATTCTGAGAATAAGCTGGTGAAACTTATTGAAAGGGAAAAGGAAAAAAAATGTTTGCAGGTCTTGAATTGTCCAATGCTCCTTTCGTTGCGGCCTTCATCTCCATTCACTAATAACTTCACAATATTTAAGCGAGAACTTTAGACATTTATTTGTGTTCAGTTGAGAACTTTCAACATTTATTCAGTGTTCAGTTGAGAACTTTCAACGTATTCTTCAGTGTTCAGTTGAGAACTTTCAACATTTATTCGGTGTTCAGTTGAGAACTTTGAACGTTTACTCGGTGTTCAGTTCAGAACTTTCGACGTTTCTTCAGTGTTCAGTTGAGAACTTTCGATGTTTATTCAGTGTTCGGTTGAGAACTTTCAACTATAAGTAATGCCATATGGAAAGATTTCCGACATCTGGGAGCCACCCTTAGGGATCATATTTGCACATTTCCCAATTCTTGAGCAAATACAAATATGTTTTAAAAGGGTAGGAATGTCACCTGGAAGTGACAAAAATTCATAAAAACAAAAATTAATAATTGTCAAATTCTCACCTCGGTTCCCATGGTGGAGATGAAACAACGCAATGCACCTGGAAACAATAAAACAAAAAACAAGTAATAAATAAATGAATATAAACTCCGTTACCATTTATTGCAAAAAAGCAATAAATAAATAAAAAACAAAAAACTTTTTTTTTACCTGTTATGGATATCCACAAAAAAGGAACCCAGACAAAAGGCTACCGACAAAAAATGGGCAATTGACCAATCAAACTTACCTTTGATCACAGTCAGCATCCGTCATCCAGGGTCTAAAAAATCCGTCATCCAGGGGCCCAAATCGAGTGCAGAGATTGGCTAAAAAAAGGAAAAATCCATTAGGGCACCCAGGATCCTGACCAATGAAATTAAACTTAGGGAAAAACAAAAAGAAAAATGAAAAAGAAGAGGGTATTTAGAAGAAGATTTCGAGGAGAGAGGAGTAAAGTCTGGAGAATTGGAAAACAAAAGTTTGGAAAATAGGAATTAGCAGTCAAGAAGTTGAAGTTGAGGAGAGGGAGTTGAAGTGTGCAGAGGCAGAGAGTGGATTAGAAAGAGAAAAGTTTGTTGTAAAGTCGGAGATTGAGGAGTGATGGAGTTGAAAAGTTGCAGTTGAAGAGATGAGTTTTTGAAAGTGAAGTAGAAGGAAGGAAGTTTCGTTTTAAAGTTGGAGAGTGGAATCTAAAGAAACTGAGTGGAAAACGTGATATTATCAGTGAGGGAGTGGGATTACGGCGGAAGGAGTAAGGGGATATCAAGGACCTGTTCGTCTCAGTGACCACACTATCAATGGTAAGACACCAAAAATTTTATTTCTCTAGCTAATTTGAGGAAGGGATCCCCAATTTAAATCTAGAAAAGCAAAGGGAAAAGGGAAAGAAAAATGTATATATGCAAAAATAAAAAAGCTTGTTAACCACTGGATTTTTCCTGTATTAATTTAAAAATGTACCAAAGGCCTTAGTTGAACCTGGCCACATAAATTTTGAAAGGACCACAACTGAGGGGGCAGCCTGGACTTAGGTCCAACAAAAATCTAGAAGTGAGAACCTCAAGTCTCTTAAACTAATAACGCCCGATGACAGCACTGTAATTTTGTTCAGGTGATATGTTTGCTGAAGACTTCAGGTACATGTCCTATTTGTATAGTAAATAAGCAATTAAAAATGTGTCATTTACATACTTTAATGTATGGCTATGCTAAATTTAATGTATTGAACTTTAAACATTAAGAATAACATGCTAATTGATTTACTGATTTTTATTTTTAATTTAAACATATTCACACAAATTGTTGTGCTGAAGAAACAAATACAATTATTAATAGTATTATAAGTATTTACCTATTTGTCTGCTTGACTGCTCATCATAATTGGTACTAGAACTTAATGTATTAGCAGTCTGTTGTTCTTTCACCTTGTTTAACATTTGTTTCTTAGAAAAACTTAGGAATCTTAATAAATGCACTAGGTTCCATAATAGAATGGTAAGACCTCTTTCTTCTAGGTGGCATTCTTCTGAAGGCTAAAATAATCCACTTAAGATGATAGCTTTACATTTTCCAAAACAATAATTCAAACAACTTTTAAACCTAGCTGCTTTTCTAAGTGTGACTTTTACAATTTTTAAAACAAGAAGCATTATGTGTATAAGTAATACAGGGCACTCAAAGCTGTCTTAGCTCAAAAGTGGCTTAGAGCATTTTTACAAGCTGAAAGCAAGTTTGTGTAGAATTCATTCTTGTCACTGAAAATTTCAAACTTAAAAGGTAATAAACAGTTGATTAAATTAAATACTTTTGTGTACTGTAATATTTATTAATTTTTAATTCACA
Source organism: Julus scandinavius (assembly GCA_034696685.1). Classification (NCBI taxonomy): domain Eukaryota; kingdom Metazoa; phylum Arthropoda; class Diplopoda; order Julida; family Julidae; genus Julus; species Julus scandinavius. Next base: position 16,332 of record JAQGAE010000319.1, on the reverse strand, counting down.
TGAATGCATATTTTTGATGAATTCCTAAATGTATCAATTTACCATGTGCACTAATAATCCATTTAAAGGTGAACAATGTATAGTAGTAGAGGCTGTACAGGACTCAGCCCATCTTGCCTATATTTTTAGTTATTGTTTTAGTAATTTAATTTGAGTATGTGTTTGTGTTTTATTTATTTACTTTTTTTCTTACCTTTCTGCTAGCCGTTTACATACCATTCTTCCTTTTCCTTTTTTAAATTTTAACTGGATTCTTAACTTATTTCTTCTAGTTGTTGTGTTACTTTACCTTTCTGTTAATCTTTTTCTTTCATTGTCTTGAGTTCATTTTCTTACTGTTCTTCCTTTTCTTCTTCTTCTTTTTAAAATTATTTTTGTTGTTTTTCTTCTTATATTGTAGTCTTCTTTCTTCAAGTTAGCATGTGGTTACTTTACCTTTCTGATACTCCTGATTCTTCCTTTCATTGGCTCATTGATTTTGTTGGAAACTTCTATTTTTGTATTTACCTACATCTCATTAGTAGGTGTTAAGCTTACCTTTGTATTTTATTTTTTATTTTTTTATATTTTAATCCTTGTGATGGAGTTAATAGAATTACAATCCAATGAAGAATGTAGTCCATCTTGAATTGTTGCCTCTATAAAAGATAATCTGTAAATTAGCCAAGTTGACAGTAGGTTTACTTGTTGATCTTTAATTATTGTTGCAAATGGAATGTTAGTGTTATTTGGCTTGTGTTAGGGCTGTGTGATTCAATTGGTCATGAGGTGCTGCTAGTCAAATGAACCCCGCTTGCATAAAAGACATGGATACCCAGGTGATAGGTTGAGTATTTTTTTTGGTAAGAATAGCTATGATTTGTTCTTAATTGGAATGTTTTTTTTTAGGAAAAATGGTATTGATAATGTGAGATATTGCTGGATTGTGAATGGATCAGTGTTATGGTTTTTATATGGTCTTCTGGAAGATTGCATCCTGGCAAGGATGTGAAGTTTATTTAGTTATATTGCCTTGTTTATTGTTAAGTGTCTGATCATGTTTACTTGTAATTGAGTTATGGATGAGAATAATGGAAATGGGTGGATGTGGTCTGGGGAAACAAGTTGTTTCAAAAAATCTCTCTTAGGTGGTTGTATTTTTCCTGGGGATAGTCTAACCGTTCTAGAAAAAGCTGTTAGGAGAGGTGGGGGACTGGATTGAAGCAGCCTTGGTTCAATAGTTAAATGTATGTTTGAGTTTATTAATGTTAGTGAGTGTTAAGTTAAGTTTGGCTTAAGAGTTGGAAGGCAGGTGTTGTTGGATGGAGGCAGAAGATTCCATGAATGAATCTCTCCTGGAATTTATCCAGGCAGTTGGGCATGGCCCAGGCCCAGTAATGGAGCGATATAAGTGATTATTGGGCTAAGGATTGAATTGAAGAGGAATCGCTTTGTCATTCCTTCCCAGGACCAACAAGTCATCCACCTTGGTTCCTCCAATTATATTTATAATTTAGAAACCCATCCGTGCCACGCTACCTCGAAGAATAACAGAAGTCAGATGCATCAACCATAAGTGCCAGTGTAGCCTCGGTTAGAGGATGTGCTAGGTTAGCCGCATCGGAGAGTAGCTGTTTGCATTTGGCAAAGGCTGTGCGTGTAGCAGGAGTCCAAATGATGGGGCGTTTATCATTCTACTTGCCATCCGGCAAAAAATTGTAGAGGCTAGCTTGAACATGTGCTGCATGGGGCAAAAAAATAAAGGTAAAAATTGAGCATTTCCAAGAATTGGCAAAGCTGTTTAGCAGTCGTTGGTTCTGGGAAATCACAAATCACAGAAACTTTGGTTGCAAGAGTGAGGCCTGCAGCGCTGACACTGTACCCAAGAAAGGCGACTGTAGGTTGTTAAAAAACACACTTGGCTAGATTCATGATTATGCCATAGGCACTCAAACACTTAAAAAGAAGTCTTAGGTGCCTACGGTGTTCCTCCATTTACAGGGATGCTACGAGAATGTCATCTATGTAAACATAGCAAAAATCTAAATCCCACAGGATGCTATCCACAAAGTGTTGGAATGTCTGTGCAGCCTTGTGGAGACCAAAAGGTATCCGCGGAAAAAGTCATCAAAGACCAAATGGAGTGAGGATGGCTGTCTTGCATATATCCTCTGGTGAAACAGGTATCTGGTTGAATGCTCGAACTAGATCCTCTGTGGAAAATATAGTTGCACCAGTCAGTAGTTAAGAACAATCTTGAATATGAGGGACAGTATATTGATCTGGTAGTTTGAGCATTAAATCGCCTGTAGTCTCCGCATGGGCACCAACCACCAGTCGTTTTAGGGACCATGTGTAGTGGGCTAACCCAAGGACTCAGAAAAGCGGAAAATGCCCTGCTTAAGCATTGCAGTAAACTCAGCCTTGGCAATGGCTAGGCGGTCAGGAGGCAGATGACGTGGCTTTGCAAAAATTGGAGGGCCACCAATTTTGGATGTTGAAATACCTTCTAAATTAAATTAAATAAGTTATTTATTTAAAAACGACAAGTTGAGAAAAACAGAACTAAACAATACCGAAAACAATAACGTTTTAACAATAGAAAAATACAATTTCAAATAAACACGAGATAAAGAACTGCATGTGCAGGAGATTTAGAACAGCATGTGCCCACTTATCGTGCCTATGCCGCCACAAGTCCGATATTTAAAAAAGGGGTCTGATAATTCCACAGGTCCCATATTTTAGTTAGACTCATATTTCGATGGGTCTCATAATTTTACAGGTCCCATATTTTTATAGTTGTCATATTACAACGGGTCTCTTAACTCTACAAATCCCATTGAGCCAAAACAATTGCATTGAAACCCTTTAAGAAATTGAAGATTATTTTAAATTAGACAGCCGCTGATTGATAATTAACTTGTAATTTTCTCCCATAAATAAAACATTATGATAACAAAATTCAATTATAACTTAAGAGTATTTTAATACTTGTAAACTACTAAGATTACAAAAAAACCTGAACCGATATATGTAGCCTCCTATGGTACAATGCGCCGAGCAACCTTGTTAATATCTGAAATTTTACCCCATATGTATGAATTTAAACATTTTTGCCTTGTTTTTTTCTCTTCCGGAGTCCAAATGGAGTCCAAATGGTAGTCAAAGGCACCTACAAATACAAAAAACCAGTCAATCTGCATTTTGACAGAGATGAATATTATTTGGAAATACTATTTTGAAGCAATATTTTTATTTTACCTGTCAAAGCTTTATACTTGCATTTGGTTAAGGCTGGACGAGATTCACGTGTAACACATTCAGCACTTAGGCGACCAGTAACTAATTTGTTCTTTACAATGTTCGTTCCCCAAATAGCAAAAGGAGTATCTTTGTAAAAAAGTCAATCTTTTTTGCTAAGTAGAATATGATTCAATTTATAATTTTCTATCCAAATATTGAACCTAATGTGTTTTCTCATTAACTGTTGCACCAAATGAAATTTGTGTTGACTCCATGGGTGGCTGTATTCATAATTTAGTGTAAAAACTTTTAAAAGTAATAAAACATTTAAATGTAATAAATCATTTAGAATTAATTAATAAAACAAAAAGTGACCAGTGAAGATACAATAAATATATCTAAACTTTAAAAGCTCTTAATCTATGTTTACCTTTTAAGATTTCTAAGAAATTTGAGTACTTTTCTTCATTCTTTAAGCATTTCATTAACTTTATGTAATTGTTTTTACAATAATTTTTTTTCTGTTTTTCATCAAGGAATTTTCTTTTGTACTTACTAACCCTTTCTTCATGGTTGCAGCAAGATAGTAGCATATCTGTTGTGGTACTTTATAAGAAATTGATTCACTGTTATGCTCCTTCAATTTTTCTTGTAAAGCATCCTCAAGCGTTTTCCTTTTTGACATTTGGATGTCTTTCTCTTTTTCTTTCTGTCAATAAAATACACATATAGGAAGTTTAGACTCCATATTGATGTAATTTTGGTTACATTTATTGTCTGGAAAGACATAGTTCATTTATAGTAAAAAATATTAGAATTGTTTGAATTTATTTTGGTCAGAGGAAGTAAAAGTACAACAATTAGTTTGATACAATGGTTTGACCAAGGTTAAACCGACAAGAACGCCTATGCCGACCAGATTTTAAAAGATTGACACTACTGTAAGTCCGCTACTGCCGAATAACCATAAATATAGGCAGGCGATTGGACCACTTATGTATCTCGCTACAGTGAGTCGTCCAGATGTGGCGATTGCTGCCAGCTTCCTAGCAAGACAAGTCGAGACACCAATGCAAGCAGATTGGAAGTCCGTCAAACGTGTCATCCGGTATCTAGGCAGTACCAGCACTTGCAAGCTCCGTCTTAGCGCTACAAATAATGGTGAGTTGTGCTGTTTTGTTGATGCCGATTTTGCTTATGAGAAGTGAAAGAAAGTCCACCAACGGCTAAATCTTCAGCTATGGATCAAGCACCGTAGCATGGTGCATTCGAAAGCAGTCTATCTTGGCATTATCTTCAATAGAGGCTGAGTATCTCGCTGCATCACATGCTGTAAAGGAACTTCAGTGGTTGCATATGCTTCTTGAAGAATTGAAGGTGATGCAACCTGGTCCCACTAGTTTTTGAGGACAACCAGGCATGCATTAAGATGATCTAAGCCAGCCAATCTAGTGCGTGTACAAAACATTAATTTGTGCCACCACCAACTTTGTGATTTGAACAGGAGAGGTTTTATTGATGTGCGTTATCTTCCCTCCGAACAGATAGTGGCTGATGTTATGACCAAACCTATTCCACGAGTAACATTTGGAGAAATGTGTGAGCGACTAGGGCTGTGTGATCAAGAGACAAAGAAAAAAGATGTTGAGTTTCATTTCAGATGCATGTAGTCTGCGACAAGGAGTGTTGAATTTGGAATGCATCCTTGCGCGTCATGTGCATGCCATGCACCGTTATGCATGTGCTATGAAACAAATGCAGCATGTGCTTTGGATTTAAATTTGTTTACTCAAATTCAAATTTATTCTCACAAATTCATTCAATTTTTAATAAAATTTGAATTTACTACTAAGGAAATTTCTATATATTTTATTAAAAATGCCTAAAAAACGTAAGGTGTACCTTGAAATAAGCTGTAGTTTTGTTGTATAAAAACAAACATTCTTTAACAGGAAAGACAAACCATTAAATGAAGCCACTAGTAAGCTCACTAGGAAGCTCACTAGTAAGTAATCAGTATGCAAATTTTAATGTTTACATCAGTTTATGGTAAGCTTATTTATATATAGAATGCTTTCTCACAGGAAGAAGTCTGTCAAGTTGAAAGAGTAATTAATGCAATTTGCAGAAAGTTAGCTAAATTAATTGTTGATAGTCATACTACATTTGAACTGAAATCTAATCTTAATGCTTTACATTTAGCCAACAGACACTGCATCAACACCTGTTGGAAGTGCACTCCTGATAGGCAAGACCACATGCATGTGCAAATCTGGTAGCACAGACAACTACAACAGAGGATGGCAGAGATGGTTATCTGACAACACAGTTACTTTCATTTTATATTCTTCTCTTGGGTGTTGTTAAGCAAATGCTGAATCAAAGAAAATGTTATGGAGATTGTAAAGAATTGTAAAAGTGCCAAATAAATAAGTTAGACAGCAAACAATCATCGAATGTGAATAATTTAACGGGTTATGGGACCAGTGCACTCCAGTGAGAAATAGTGAGTTGGATAGACAATGTAGATAATAAAACAATCATCAGCGCCTTAGTTGCTAGCCTACCAAGCGATTACGACTCCTGGGTGGTGGGAATGGTCACACAGTATCCAGCAAATATGACTTTGGACAAATTTATGATAAAAATAAAGGAGAAAGCAGAGAGAAGACAAAGAAAAGGAGAAGAAGAAGATGATAGTGATGAAGAGGTCATGGCAAAACTAGCCCACATCTTGAAAAAAACTCGAAGACAGAAAAGTCAAACAAAGTGAATGATGAAGGCGAGGAGGATTGTAGAAAAGAATTCAGTGAAGAGTCAGGGGATGACCAAATAGCCAAGAAATCACAATCAAGAAGAACAATGACCACTAACGATAGAAGTGGATGGAGAAACCAGGTGGAAACAGCAGATGCAAGGAAGCAAGACCTGCAAGCAAGTATCAAGAGAAACCAGAACTTGTTTCATTTGCAATAAAAGCAAACATCTTGCAGCAGACTGCTGGCAGAATAAAAGTAAGACAGAGGAAGGAGACATCCAATTAAGTAGTCGAAGGGGAGATGAGACATTACACCCTGAGAGCAAACGGTGACGAAGAAACGAAGGTCTACAACTGCTGGTGCGTTGATTCAGGAGCCACAACACACATGGTAAAAGACAAAGCCTTCTTCCAAGAGTTAAGACCCTACAATGATGACATAGGACAAGCAAAACAAAAGCAGCTTGGCAGCAACGAGATATAATCCAGAAACATAATGGTTAAAAATAGAACTGGAGGACTAAACAAACTAACTTTGACAAGGGTACTGTATGTCCCAGACCTGGCAGAGAATCTGTTATAAGTAAAAAGGGTAGATCAAGCGGGACTGACCACCATCGCTAAAGGTAGTGTAATGACCATTAAAGAGAAAGAAGGAGGCATTGTGTTAGAAGCCGTTAGATGGGGATTATAGTTTCCAATTGCATAAACAACACGAGAAAGCGAAATATAGCTCCAATAGCCGAAGTTTACAAGAATGGCACTGATGACTAGGCCATCACGATGACTAGGCAGTCACGAGATGATAAAGATATGTTGAAATATTTTGTGACGAACCGCTTTTTTTTTGCTCAACAGAAATGTTTAGGGTCAGGGGTCAAATAGTTGAAATCACTTTGCCACCTGACCTTTGTTCGGGCACCAGGTAGCGCTGTGTGCTCCTCAAAAGGACACGCCTCTAGCCACTGTTATCTTATTTTTGGGTGAATAAATTTTTGGTAGTCTGGTCCGTGAAACCAACAGGAAAGTGTGCTCTCAAGTTATCAACAGGGTTATGGGCCCAGCACGCTTCCACTGCGCAGTGGAAGTGTTTTTTTGGACTGTTTGCTACTTATCCAGTTTTTGAAGATTAACATTAACTTCAACTGTGAGTGCCACTGGCTATCCAGATCATTGTTGGTGGCCTTTCTAAAGCAAAAATCTTCAATTCAACATCATGGCAACCAAGGACACTTTTCGGATTGAACAATTACATGGACCAAATTATCACTCTTGGAAAAGATATATGTCCATGGTATTGGCCTCCAAAGGACTTTTGGACGGCATTGATGCTACAGTTAAATCTCCGGATCCAACTACAGCCACAAAGGATGATTTTAAAGCTTGGAAGAAGGATCAATCCAAAGCTATAGGCAACTGTATCTCTCCCTCTCAAACAGCACTGAGAAGCTGGTGACGGAAATTAAGACATTTTTAGATTTCTGAAAAATGCTAAAGGACACTTTTGAACTGACCACCAGAGCCCATATTGCAACGTTCAGAAGACAGTTTTTCCAGCTCTCCATGGCTCAGGGCGAGACCATGGAGATGTTTATCTGTCATGTCGAGGAGGCAGCGGCAGACTTATGCGAGTGCAAGCGACCTTATCAGGATGATGAGCTCGCATTTTAAATTCTAGATGGCCTAACAGACTTCTTCGACCATATAGCTCAGCAATTATACTTGCTGCCAGACTCCGAATTCACAATGGAGAGGATCAAGCAAGCCCTGCTTGCTGAGGCGGGTCACCTGAGGGAAAGAAGACCTAATGGCGGGGGCATTGCAGACGTTTTGGAGAGTTCAACTAACTCAACCAATTCAACTAAGGCTACTTGCCAACTCTGTGGAAAAAGGGGGCATACGGCCAAAACTTGCAGGTCGGTAAGCAAACCAACTATTGCCTCGACTCCTCAGCAACCAAAGAAGCCGCCCATGTGCTACATTTGCGATAAGAAAGGACATTATGCCAAGAATTGCTTCAAACGGGATTCAAACCCCGATGCAACAAAGTAGCCTGTGCAAGAACCTAATTCTCCTCAGGCATACGATGGTTTCTTCATCGGGAACACCGAGGACAATGCAACTGATGCAGATGAGTAACTGTGAGACTCAGGCTCAGGGATGGGTCAAGTGGTCGGACTACCTGTGATAAGGTCTGGTGGACTTTATTGCGATGTCTGTAAGGAGAGCAACGGTGTCCAAAGATCCTCACCGGCCATAGGACATCGGACCAGTTCACGGATGCTGGAGCTCCTTCAATATGATGTGTGGGGACTTATATCAGCCCCATCCATACAGGGTTCCAGGTACCTCGTCCCAAAGCTGACGCAGAAGAATAAATTGCAAGACACCGCCGTTCAAGGAATGTTGATCGGCTATGCACTTAGATCTCGTAGGTGGAGTTTGATGTCCGTCCATGGGTAAAGTCATCGAGTCTACCAGTGTTACATTTGATGAGAGAATTGGAACTAGACATACAGAAACCGACTAAAAACACTAACTGAAGATGAAACACCCTCAAACCTCGACGTTCCAGGCGTATCAAACAGATACGACAGGTCGCTGAAAGTATGAAGGCGCTAATCAAAAATCATTACATGGCGCTTTCAATGGACTCCTCGGAATCGTCATGTTCTGATGTTGGGCTAGACACTGGTAGCACGAGAGCTGTCAAGTCTAAAGATGCCATACCACCTCGTTCGGGTGATGACTGGTTTAGTGCAAAGGAAGAAGATCCAGAGGAATTGGCATCCGGGGAAACCAGTAAACCCAAATGGTATCGTTCCATTGCCCAGAGAAAGGGTAGTGGTGGCCTGCTGGTTACGGTGACGTATGGGAAAGACAGCCTCTCTACATCGACCCAATGTAAGGGTCACATGGACAGGAATTAGATCCCATATGACACGGAGAGAATTTACTTCTTTCAAGAATCCATACCAGTTCACATGGGATATGGAACATCAAATGGAAAAATCTTTTTCACAAGAGTTGAAATAACTGGAGCCACTAACCTAAGGAGACAGTGACACTGACCTCCCCTTAAGTGGTGTCGAGTTCTACTACGACGGCATCTCAGATCCCGTCATGTATGAGCAGGCCATCAGGGCAGAAGATGCTGGGAAATGGCGCGAGTCGATGATGAACGAGATCGATACTTTAAAGAAGCGACGCGTCTACCGCCGGGTAAAACGATCAAGTACCACTTGAGTGCTTGGTACCCGTTGGGTGTTCGCCCAGAAGAGTGATGCTACAGGAAAGGTGCAACGACATCGTTCACGACTCGTGGCACAGGGGTTCCGGCAGAAGCAGGGCTTGAACTTCTGTGAAACATATTCCCATGTTGTGGACTTCTCGCTGGTGCGGCTTTTTCTCCTGCTACTGGTCGCTATCCAGGGATGAACGACCCTGCACCTGGATATCAAGTTTGCCTATCTATATGCAGATTTAGTTGGAAAATATTTTCATCAACCCTCCAAAGATTGCAAATGAAAATTCAGATGTCGTGTGGAAGCTGTAAATAGCCCTGTATGGCCTACACCAAGCTGGGCGTTGCTGGTACCAGGAGGTAGACAAAGGCCTCAAGGAACTGGGATTTTGCCAGCTACAGTCCACGAGATGTGTTTATCACCTCGGCTTGAGTCATCGTCCTAATCTACGATGATCACATCCTCGTGTTTGGCCGAGAAGTCAAGGATGTGAATCAAGTATGTGGACTTTTTCAATGTCTGTATGATATCAAGAACTTGGGATCAGTTAGAAAAATTTTAGGTGTAGAGATCGAAACACAAGATTGTGTGATCCAGATGCACCAACGACCGTAAATTAACAAAATAACAGAGCTGTTCCCAAGCTTAGTGTTCAAGAAAATCTATGAACCACTTATGTTAGGCACCGACATCAGGCTATTCTACGAACGTGGTGGTACACTAATGGCGCCAGGATTGAACTACCGAAGCATGATCAGATGCTTGTTGTACTTGGCCCATCATACAAGACCAGGCATCAGTTTTGCCGTAGGATTCCTTGCCCGGTTTTGTGAGGCTCCCACCATCATTCATTGGGTTGCCTTAACCCATTGTTTCAACTACGTGCGAACCATGGAAGAGTTGGGACTTGCATTTTATTCAAACAACTCATCTAGGTTTTATGCATTCTCTGATGCATCCTGGGCCACGGACATGGAGGCCAGATGTTCAATCAGCGGCTACGTAGCCTTTATTGAAAGCACCCCTATAGTCTGGCGCTCCTCTAAACAGAAGCTGGTTACCGCCTTGGCAATGGAATCTGAGATCACGACTGCCATCGATCTGGTGAAAGAACTCATCTGGTTAAAAAGGGTTCTGGAGGAAGCTCCACTATGCGTGAAGGTCCCATCCACCATTCCTCATGTGTTCATGGATAACAAGATGGCGAGCCTTAACATAAAGAATGATGTCACCAATAATCTTACCATATATATTGATATTAAACTGCAGTTCATTCGCAAAAAGTATAGTGACAAAACATTCACCGTCTCGTATGTTTCAACGAAGAAGAATCAAGCAGACGTGTTTACCAAGAGGGTATCCAAAGAGAAGCTGAGAGAACTTATGCCATACCTTTCTGTTTTGCGTGCTTGATTGTTCAAGATTTTCTTTCATTTTTGTGTTCACGTGTTTTATTGTGCGTAACCCCAAGCGGTGGGGAACATGTTAGTTTCAAATTGTTATAGTGTCTGTCATAAGTGTAACGTGATCTGCCCTAATGGGGGAATGTGTTGAAATATTTTGTGACGAACCGCGTTTTTTTGTCAACAGAAATGTTCAGGGTCAAATAGTTTAAATCACTTTGCCACCTGACCTTGGTTCGGGCACCAGGTAGTGCTGTGTGCTCCACAAAAGGCCACGCCTCTGGCAACTGTTTTCTTGTTTTTGGGTTAATACATTTTTGGTAGTCTGGTCCGTGAAACCAACAGGAAAGTGTGCTCTCAATTTATCAACAGGATAAATACAAATTTAGTTACAGGGGTAAAAGTAAAACAAGTAGACAGAGACAAAGAAGCATGCGATTGCTGCATTAAATGAAAATTGACAAGGACCACCTTCCCAGATAGTGAATGCCACACCACAGAAGTGAATGATCTAGTGTACTCAGACCTTTGTGGATCAATGCTAGTGAGATCGTTCGGAGGCAACTGGTATGCACTAACATTTACTGATGATTATACCAGAAACACCAAGGTAGCGTTCATTATGAAAAAGTGGAAGGTAGCATGTGAAGTCTGAAGATACATAACAGAAATGGCAGAAAACACGGAAAAGCGAATAAAAGCCATTCGCACGGACAACAGTAGAGAATGCATGTGCAAAGAATTAAAACAACTATTTAAAGAACAGGATATAATGCATCAGACGTCCGTAGCATATAATCCAGAACAGAACGGCATAGCAGAACGCAAAAATCACACACTGAATGAAATGGTTAGATGCATGATGATGAATAAGGGACTAGGTGAACAGCACTGGGCCGAGGCAATGGAGTAAGCTATGTACTTAACCAGCAGATTTCCCAGCAAGAAGATGGCGGGCGGCTGGATCTGGGGCATGTGAGGATGTTTGGATCCAGAGTGTTTACACTAATTCCAAAGACATGGCAAGTTCAGTCCTAGAGCAGAGGAGGAAATCCTGATAGGATATGGAAATCCCTAAACAGGAAAAGTAAGGCTAAGTTGCAGCTTAAGAATAATTGAAGGAGAAACAACAAAAGGTGCAGAGCCAGAAGAGGAAACATACAAACAAGGACAAACAACCAAGACAAATGATGTGGAAGACGACACAGACGATGAAGATTTGACACGACAAAATGTTGAAGTGAATAAAAGAAGAGGCACGAGACAAAGAGAAAACGACAGAACAGAATCTCTAGAAGACACAAAGGGATACCACCACAAAGGCCAAGTTACAAGGCGGAATGTAACAAATAAATGGACCCAGAAGACTGGTAAACAAGTGCAAGCAATGAACAACAGAAAAATATGTACAAGAGCAGCAGAAGAAGAAATCAGATCAATGCATAAACACGGGGTGTGGGAAATAACGACAACCGGGAAAGAAGGCGATAGGATGTAAATGGGTGTTTAAGACAAAACTGGACGGGGATGGAGAGGTACAAACCTACAAAGCCAGACTAGTAGCGAGAGGCTTCTCAATAAAATATGGGACTGATTACGACGATATGTTCGCCCCGGCTGTAAAGCACGAGAAGATAAGAACACTACTTGTTGTGGCTGCAGAGAAGAAATGGCATATAAGACAGATGGACATAAAGAACCCTTATTTAAACAGTATGATCAAGGAGGAATTGTTCATGGAGCAACCTTCAGGTTTTGAGGAGAAAGGAAAAACAGATTAGGTGTCGGTTGCAAAAGTTTGTACGGATTAAAGCAGTCAGCCGGAGCATGGAACCAGAAAGCAGTGGAAGCGCTACAAAGCATGGGATTTGCACAAAGCCAGGCAGACCCATGTTTGTTCATTAAGGAAGAAAATTAAAAAAATAAAACGTACATACTACTACTCTACGTGAACGATTTAGTAATATTTGGGAAGACACTTAAGGCCACCAAGGAAATCGGCAGGAGACTGCAGATCTATTTCAAAGTTAGGTACCTGGGATCAGTGAGCTTCTATCTGGGAATACAGATAAAACGGCGAGGTGACGGACAATAGAAATTCACCAAGGAACAAAGATAGGACAACTGGTGAAGGAATATGGGCTAGAAAAGGCAAAACTGTCAAAGACACCCATGGAAACTGGTTTTCTATCTGAAGAATACAAGAGTAGCAAGAAGCTGGAGGATAACAATAAGTAAAGAAGAGCGATCGGTTCCCTATTATATCTGGCAACACTAACACTCCTGGACATCGCAGCATCAGTAGGTTTCCAAGCAAGAAGAGTGGAAGATCCTACCAAAGGCCTAGATAATTTATTATTTAGGCCACACAGGGAGACAAGTTTAACATTTAAGACTGGAAGAGACTGCGTTTTAAGCTGTCATGTCGATGCAGATTATGCAGGTGACGTCAAGGACCGAAAGTCGACAACCGGATACATCGTCAAGATGGAAGAGAGCACGGTGAATTAACAAAGCCAGAAAGAAACGTCGGTGGCAATGTCCACCACTGAGGATGAGTATGTGGCAGCTGCACAAGCAACAAAAGTCCTATGGATGATGCAGCTGTTAAAAGACATGGGATTCAAGCAGTGGTTGCACAGAAATATTCGAAGACAACCAGGGCTGCATAAAATCAGAGAGAATTGGCACAAGAACCAAGCACATTCCAGTATGCCACCATCAGGATGTTATACTGCCAAAGTGAAGAAATGATGGCAGACATACTAACCAAGCCACTACCTAAGGTGACATTCAAGAGATATGTGGAAGACATGGGGATGGAACAGCAAAAGCATTAAAGAAGATCGAAGAATAAAGCATCAGGCACGAGAAGGTGTTGAAAGTGCACTCCTGATAGGCATAACCACACGCATGGGCAAATCTGGTAGCACAGGTGACTACAACAGAGGAAGGCAGAGATGGTTATCTGATAACACAGTTACCTTCATTTTATATTCGTCTCTTGAGTGTTGTTAAGCACATGCTGGGTGCAAGAAAATGTTATGGAGATTGTAAACAATTGTAAAAGTGCTGAGTAAATAAGTTAGACAGTAAACAATCATCGGTTGTGAAAAATTCAACAACATCAACCACACCTCTGGAATTTGAAGGATTACCAACAAATGAAATTAATGGAAGTCTGTCAAGTTCAGAAATTATAAGTTTCTTAAACAATGATTCTACAAGTGATTCTGAAAGGCAATTTGTGATTCATATATTCAGGATGAAGTAAATGAGAGGGACATTATGGCAAGGAATAAAACTGTAGATATTAGGATGCAAACTACCAAAGGTCTCATAGTTGACAAAATTGCACTTTACTCATCAGAAAATAACTTGTCATCACTTAGCAAACTGTTAAATAATTTATTTGAAATGACAGTTCTCCCTGAAACTCAGTAGTTTTTTATAACATGAGTACTAATCATATGTCAATAAATTATCATTTTTTTGCTCCAACTGCTATAATTTTTAAGAGGAGATTGCCACTGATACTACAATTTGTGATCAGTGCAATTATGAATGCAACACCAGAGATAAAGCAAAGGCAACATGTGTATTGGAATTGAGTATAGAAGAGCAGCTGTCTACTGTTATCTGTAAAATCATTTTTTGAATCTGTATTGCAGGTCAAGAATCATACCCACAAAGTTGATGGTTAACTTATAGATATATATGATGGACAAAAATATTCAGATTTTAGTACAACCAGGGCAGCCCCTTAATTCATGGAATGTTTTGTCATACTCATTTTTTGTTGATGGGGTTAAACTGTATCACTCCTCTGGTGCTTCTATGTGGCCAATTTTGGTTCAGCTTAATGAACTTCCTGTAAAAGAGCACTCTCAGTTTGTGATGCTTGCTGGGCTATAGATTGGAGAGGGTTAACCAAAGCACACATGCTAATGCATGCATTTGTACAAAGAGCAAGAAAGTTAGCAACAGTGGGAATAAATATTAAGGTGGAGGGAAAAGTTTAAAATATAAAATTTATTCCCACCTGTTGTATTACAGATTCTGCGGCACGACCATTAATGCTAAATTCAGTACAGTTTAATGGATATTTTTGGTGTTCCTGTCTAGGTGTGGGGAAGTATGAGATGCAGACAGAAGCTAACGAATTAGCAGATATGGAACAAACCCATGAAACTGGAGATGTAAGAGGTATTAAGGGTGTTTCACCACTAATCAATTTGCCTAACTTTAACATAGTTTCTAGTTTCAACTGTGACTATATGCATATTATATACGAGGTCTGGCTATTAAATAACGAGACTACGCGTAAAGAAGATGTCCTAGAGGAGTTAGGGGGAAACGAATGCAGCATTGGATAGCTGGAAGTCTACTATTCCAGTAAAAAACGTTTTTGTCGCTGTAGTAGTTTTTTATACAGAGGTTAGAAACGATCGTGTTTTTTTCTCGTGCCTATAACAATGGAAAAACCCACGATGCATCGCCCGACGTCTTTTTCTGACTGTCACTCGATCTGCGCATGCGTGTCAACCTACTTGATGACGCGTTTATGACGACTTCCGCCAGGTCGAAAGACGCCGAAAAAGTTTGAAAGGTTTCAAACTTTGGACGTCATTGACGGTCAAACAATTAAAAATTTGTACCACGTGATATGGCGTATTCGCCATAGAAAATGGAAGTGGCACCTAGCGACAGAAAATATTTTGGGGGCTATCGCTGATAGGTTGGACGTCGGTCGGTGCATTGTGAACCAGACTGCGCCGAGCGTCAAAACGTGTGATGTTTTTCTTCAAAAATTTAAGCTCCGCCTCGACCGGCGGACGACGTCGGTCGATGCATCGTGATAAGGCATCAAACAATTAAAAATGTGTACCACGTTATATGGCGCATGCGCCATAGAAAATGGAAGCGCCATCTAGCGACAGAAATACTTTGGGGGCTATGGCTGATCTTACGGCACTTTACCTAGTAGGTGTTTGGACGTCAGTCGGTCTATTATGAAGCAGACTGCGCCGGGCGTCAAAACGAGTGACGTTTTTCTTCGAAAAAATTAAGCTCCGCCTCGACCGGCGGACGACGTTGGTCGATGCCCCAGACGCACTTTCGTGCGTTGCAGACGAAAACGCACAAAAAAAGTGATGCGCACATGCGCACCGGAAACTACGTGTTTTTCTACTTCCGTGCATTTTTAGGCACCCCCTCCTTAGGATATCCCTCTTGGGATCCAGTAGGGGATGTGGGATCTAATAGGACCTGTTCCGGACCTTTGTTAGTTAGGGTATCGGGTGAAAATATCGCGAAACATAAATATCGCGGTTAAAATCTCGTGATCAAAACCTCGCACGGTCATAAAAGTGCGTGACAAAAACATCGCTGGTCTTCATATCGTAAATGAATCTAGGTGCAAGGCCATAGGTGAAATTAATTTCCAATTAAGAAGGTGAAAAAGGTGGCCAAAGTCAAAATTCCCTAATTTGTTTTTCTTTAACAATTTATTCGTCAAAATGTAAATAATGATCATGAAGAATGTAACCAAGGTTATTATTTTATTTTATTTTAATTATTGTTTTTTGCCATTGCAAACGTCATATTTTATTTTATATAAAGTCTCGCTTTTTGCTTAATTAAAACATTTCCATTTCTCACATTGAGTTGTGATATTGAATATCATTTGAATTGTAAGTTT
>JAQGAE010000318.1:0-41317 GCA_034696685.1 Julus scandinavius | reverse complement strand
AACTTCCCTTAATTCCTCACTTCATGTGTTGATGAACTTCACTTCTAAGTAACAGTCCAATTGTTCAAATTTAAGTCTCAATCTAAAACCTCCTATTCTGGGCATACTCCACTATGCTTACTCCAAATGATGGCTTATAGTTGATGGGGTCTTTCCAAGCTTTAGCTGAATACATGTTGTGTCTGAGCCTGAATTCATTCATCTTAAACTTTAAATTGTTAATATTTGTTTTGCTACATCATCTTGACCTTTCAACTTCCCTTAATTCCTCACTTCATGTGTTGATGAACTTCACTTCTAAGTAACAGTCCAATTGTTCAAATTTAAGTCCATGCTTCAACCGATGCTCGTTTTGCAACTTCATGAACCCTGAAGGGATTCCACATCCGGATGACCATTGTATCCATTGGACCCTTTGCGTCGCTTTCTGCCATGCCCAAGATCGGAGAGTTATTGGAAATGCGCTTGTCCTGTTTGATATTGAATGGCGACTTGGGACTGGCATTGAATAACGGTCTACTCTAATGGTTGTACATTGTTAGAAAGCAATCAGTGGAGATAGGACCCATGATTAATTCGTCCCCGTTCACCATCTCTGTGTGCAACCGCCAACATGCCCTTCTTCCTTATCTTCAACAGTGGTTGAAATCCTCCACTGGCTGTCTTTTGCATGGGGGTGGATCCAGAGGGAAAAAAAGCGTCCCTGGACGTGTGTCCTAGTGCTTTATCCCTCCATCCATGACGTTCATTGAGTCCAGCGTATATTTTGTTGGACGTTTTCATGGGTTTTTAGCTTCTTTTTTTTTTTGGAGAAACGCAATCATATCCATTTGCTCCATTGCCAACTCCATATGCTGGATGATGCATCCACTCTCTCTATTCTGATATGCCCCATTGCCTTTCACAGCTTCCACGGCTGACGGTTGCTTGGTAACGTAATAGAGATTCATGAAATGCCCTGAAATTTTCACATATTTTTGCTCGGTGTCTGGCGAAATTACCCCACGAATTTAGGTGATGGGCGACTTATTGGAATGGGAAGATCGATGGCTGACCCGCAACTCCTAGAATCTGAAATGATCCGAGCATCTCGGAAATAATAAAATCAAACACCTCATTTCAGCATAACCTTTAGTTTTTTTGGACAACCTCATGATGCAGACATTGAATTTTTATATATAAAAATATGTTCCCATCTTTTCCAGGAAAAAAGATGAATGTTTCGTTTCTGACGAAGCCAACAGTTTCAATGTTCCTTTGTTATCAAATATACTATGATTCCATGCTGAAATCTACAGTATGTATAATTAAATATCACAGCGTATGTTTCTTCCCACATGAGTAAAACTTATCGCTTGCTTGGACATCTGAATGATGATTAATGGTTAATTAATTCCTAAGTTGTTCGTGTATACGACATTTAATTGTGCGTGTGGCTATATTGCTTTTCAACGAGCCCTGCATGCAAAGTATTAAGTTTATATTTATTTTAATGGACCAGATGGCCCAAATACGAAATGTACAAGTTCATTGCCTTTATATGGTTCTCATGCGGGCATCGCATTCGCAAACAGTAGTTACAGAGGATGGGTCTGTTTTATAAAAATCCTGGTTGTCTATTTTAATTAAGTTGTGTTTATACTGTAGTTTGCGGAACATGTTTGCGAACTTTTGAGGAGCCAGCCAGGCGCCATGTGCGACACTGTCATTTTTGCGTGTATTTGCAATGGGTCTGAAATTGAATGTGTCCCATTTATAAAAGACGTTTGAGAATGTAATCGTTAGAAACATTTATTGATAGGTTAAATAATTCATGGTCGAGCATTTAGGTTCAGTGCTCTTGGTGGCGCATCATTTCTTAAGCCGGGTCTCCAATGAAGGCAACATGATTTGCTGAAACAAATAATGAATAAAAGTTTGCCTACCTTGATGTTTGAGCAAACTTTTGACGTTTTTTTTTTGTTGCCAGAACCATGGTTTCGACAACATTTCGCCGATCGATCGATCAAAGGGGAAAAAATGTTGCCAATACTGCGCATGCTCAGTCATTGGTGGATACACCAGCATTCAGCAGCATGTTGATGTATTCATTATTTCAGATTTGTTTTTCAGTGTTTGTATGTTTGGGGTTTGCTTGATGCCTGAAGTTAAGACATGGCTTTAGAGAGCAGGATATTTTCAACTGTTAGATCCACCTTGCCGACAACCAACTTCGCCTACAGTCATTTCTTCGTTTCCCGCCAATTCCCATTTCGCCGACTCGCATTATATACCATTATAGAATAATTTCATTTTAACCCAGTTTTTGATTAACCTGCCCTAATCTAACCAAAGTGGGACGATACCTTTCCAACATGGATGGGAAACATGTTGGGGGAACATGTCTCCAGAAACTGCAATTTTTATAGTAATTCTATAAGTATTGTAGCACGTAATGATTTGTACATTATCGTTATTTTGGTTAAATGACATTGCCATGGTAAAAGTGCATAAGCCACCAGGGGGAGCTGAATCGGAATAAATGCTAATTGATGCCAAACAATTTCCGTAGTTGGCTACTTTGGGGAAAAGTTTTATTCGCATATTATTTTGCAAGAGTAGTATGTTCTAAATTGAACCATTGTAGGCGCAGGATTTGGGAAGTACTTATGGCGCTTCTGCCTTTGAATGCCATCGTTTACGACTAATGCAATTATTGTATACACGAGTAACACGAGGCATTTTTCAATCCATTTAATTAATGGCAGGCGATTGTTATCTCGTTAATTTGTTTGTGGGCGTTGTTTGCTAAAACGCGAGTCGCATGCAGTTTGTGCATCCGGAAACATGCTTACGTTTTCATTATACATTATTTAATGTTTTTTTTTATTTTTCAACACAAGTCAGATTTTATTAATCCGATGGTTGAGATGTAGGCCTTCATCCAAGCGTGCGAAATGATTGTATCCGCGGTGGCATTTTCACATTGTGCCGTCTTGTTTGTGAAGGTTGTGCATGAGTAAATCAAGCCTACTTTTGTACTCTTGTCCTATCTCAGTTGTAACATCGTTGTGTATATTCAGCCATGCATACTCGATACTCTCTTTTCTCTCTGCTGTTTAGTCGTACATGTATGATTCAGAGGTGCAGAAACATCCCCGTTTTAACGTTGAATTAATTAGCAAATAGATATATAGGAGGGTGGTGAGAAAGCGACAGGGGCCTGCAGCGGACAATCTAGCAATTAATTGGCGATATTGAATTATTGATCGTGTAAGACATATACAGGGTCCACGCAGTCCTCTCTAAATGCTATTAAATATTCAATAAGGGCTTATGCAGAAATGCCCGAAAGCAAACAGATCTTATTGATATTAATCATATTATTGTTCATTTTTTTTACCAACTCACTCCAGCATGGCTTCTTTAGGTTTACTTATAATTTAATTTTCAATTTTTTTTTTCCAAAGGCATATTTTTTTTGCTAAGTAATTTTCGGTGTACAAAAAAGGAAAGTTCCATAAGGGTGTCATGCTTGGCATGTAGGAATGTCTCTTGCATGTACATATATGTATTCACGCATTATTTTCGTACAAAAAGAATTCTCGGAAATATGAATTTTGATGTCAGCCACAGTGCTCGGAATTTGAAATGAAATCCTTGCATAATTAAATTCTGTTGACAGCGTGGTGAATGCTGAAAAGGAAAGTTGATGGTTGCCCTAAGTTTCCCATGCACGAGGGAAGCCATTGGGCAATCTGCGAGTAAGGAAGGAGTTAATTCGAAATTTAATCGTAAAACTAGGGTCAATTAGCTTTTTTGTGCTTAACATCAACACGCAATTAGGTGCTTAAAAAGTAATCCTTAATGAGGTTCGCACGCGGCTCTATTTTTAATGTGTCCATTGCCTGCCTGGGGAGGTTCAATGACGGGGGTATTATTCGAGGATTTGGCAATGGACAGCGTTTTTTGTTTCCTAGTGATATTATTATTGATATCCAATATAAACTCGTAGCAGTTCATAAAAAGATCCGGAAGAACATAGCTGGGCAACCAAGAGGGGTAAAACAGTAATGGAGTAGTATTGGGGGGACGTTGTAGAGAGAGAAGGGGGGGAATTTGAACAGAATTGAGTGAATGGCCAGATAAGTGAAAAGGTTGTTATAAATCCAACGAAAATGGATGGCATCCTTGCATGTTTAGGGCCCCGTGTAATGGCGCTGTACCACGGGGTGGGGAATTGCAATATCCCAGATATGCACCTCACTGATTAATATGGGCATGAGTCAGAACGAAGAGAAAATTTACGCCAACTTAACTCGCTATTGATTTGGGCAAGCCAGAGCAAATTTGCCATGGATTTGTACATGGATGTGTAATGTATATGCATGTTGCTCCTCAAACTGGTCCTTCTCACGCAATGTCATGGCCATCTGCCGGGATCCTTCTATGTTTTAAATACCCTTAACTCGAACCTAAAACGCATATAATGAGACTATTTTGAAACAAAAATGTAAAAAAAAACCAACATAATAAAGCTTGCATGGAACCAACTGATAGCTTTATCGTTACAGAAGTTATCATTTCTCTCAATAGATGGCGCTGCAAATATGGGTGTTGTTAGGGATGTACTGCATATATGCATTTACTATCTTTTTTTCCAGGATTATGCGTTTTAAGATTTTAAGTCTTGGAACAGACAACAAAACTACACATTTGTTATATCCAGTTTGTGCTTTTAATTTATTGTCTGGATCGGTAAAAATCCAATATAACAAATACAGATTTTTGTTTTTCAAACTCTATTAAAAAGTTTTCAGACTATATTTAGAAAAATAGGGTTAATTTATACAATTAGGTATATGATGAATCTTAAAAGTCCTTGAGCTATACAGTGTTCTTGAATTTTTTCCGTCAAACTTACTAGAAACCCTGTTTACGCTGATTACCATTCGCAATAATTTATGAAAATGTATACATATCACATTTAAATATGCTGTCATTCACTAATTTTTTTTATATAATTACCCAGAAAAAAATAACATTGACAGTGAAGGCTTTATAAGGTTCCAAGGGACCTTATAAACGGATGTTCCCCTGAGGCTTTTTCATCCCAGAAATTATTTTTTACTGAAATAATTTCAACGTCAAATATTAATTGCATGCATCGTGCTTTGGACATTTTTGAATTAAATTAAGGGTGTCTTTTTGCTGTAACATTTCTCTTAGTATACCGAAAATAAATTACTTCTTTTCATCCCCTACTGAAAATGGGGCAGAAAATGCGTTTCTCAATTGCCTGCCATGGACGGATGTATAGTTAGTTGCCTGAGGGACAAGGGATAGCACAGGATTACCATGTTCATGTATTTTTTTTTTTTTTTTTTTTTTTTTTTGCGGATGAAATAGGTTTCTAGTTTGACCAGTAGCGATATATATTATGCATGGAAGAGATATTATCTTGCGGTTGGCAGTTTTTAGATATGTCTTCGTATTTCGTTCCTAACTGGATTAAAATGCATTTTCATGGGTGTCCTCATTGTGCATCTGTCGTGGGATGACCCCTCGAACCTTTAGGCGAAATTTGTAACGTCGTTATTCATCTGATTAATATGTATCGTGTTCGAGATGGCAGGCGAAAATGGAGAAATCTGCATTGGCTAAATGCTTTTCTCTTTAGCAGTTTTGCAAATGTCGCGAACCGAGCGAATGGTGAAGCTTTTAATAATGCTCTTATGGTTCAAACACTCTTGAAAGAAAATGCGAATTTGGCCATTAGAAAATATCGGAAATGATGGAAAAAGCATGAAAAGTGGTATTGTTTTCTGTTTGGCTGGAATTTAATTTAAGATTTAGTTCAAAGTCGCTGAGTGCTGAAAAGCCTCCCTTTAGCACTCAGAAACAACATAAGCCTCATGCAATAAATCGCCTAGAATAAATGAGTTTCTGAAATCATCGAAATAAGCACGTATATGAAAACCATTTGCAAACTCGAATGTTTGTAAACTGCACATTTTCAATTTGTCTATTTATTAAAAAAATAACTTCTGAGCTTGTAAATCCGTGTAGATTCGTGATCCGAATCAATTTTTCCCATTGCAATTAATGTAAATCCAAATAATGCGTTCTTTAATAGTCCTATAGAACATTTTTTTAAAACATCTTATGACTTTATGTGTGGAAATAATACAGAAAGGAAATCATCGGATAAGTTAAAAAGTGTTGTTATTAAAAATGAGTAAAAAATAAATAAATAAATAAAACGTTGGGCACCATGGTTAAAAATTACATTAAAGGCAAAATTGAACCTTAACTCACATAGAATGAATATTCAGAATGCTTTTTCATAGTTTTATAAAAGTGTAAAATTCCTCCTTAATTTTGTAAGAGATAACTACATTTGTCCATAACTTTTCGGTTGGTTGATTGACCGCCAATCAAAGTAATCTTGCCGAAAACTACTTAAATGAAATGTGCTTGCCCTAAAAGCGTGTTCGTGAACTGAATCATTGTTCGTGAAGCGAAACAACATGTGGTGTTCGTAATCCGATTTGTCCTAAACCGAGGTTCCACTGTATTTCTAAGTATAATGTTTGGAAGTGATCATAATTGAAACTACTTTGTTCGATTCTGAATTATTTTCATGTTACTGTTTAGATGTTTCTAAAACCTATACCTGTAAAGTTCAAACCTTCGTAATTAATCCTAGATAAACACTTATAAAACCTAAAAATTAAACATTGTGTAGTCAAGTTTCATCATCTTAAGTAAATGTGCAACAATTTCTGTTTTATTTTTCAACTATAAATAAGTAAATACTACATGAAAAAAATTCATAACCAAACATTCCTTATTTATTTTTGAAAAATAAACTGAATTGTTTACTTATTTATTTATACTGGTGAAATTTGCAACATCTGTTGTTTCTACATAATTACAACATCCAAAGTGAATTTGATAAGCTTGTGACCTAACCACATATGTATGTAATACGTGAATTGCAGGTGTTATGCGCATTTGATATTAATTTCTTTCCTTTTGTTTTATTATTTATAGTTTTACGAGATGACTTCAGAGTGGCCCCGAAAAATGTGAGGGCAGCTTTGAGTGAAGCCGCCACCATCGAATGTTCCTCCCCAAAGGGTTATCCGGAGCCCACAGTGAGATGGAAGAAAAATGGCGAATATTTGAGTCTACCCAGCAACAATCGTATCCATATCTCGGATGGGGGCAGCCTGGTCATCGGCGATGTCCGGCAGACGGATGCTGGACGATACACCTGTGTCGCAGAGAACATCGTGGGCAAAAAAGAAAGTGTCTCGGCTGTCCTCTCAGTTCACAGTAAGTGATTTCCTGATATTTCTATAAAATGAGATATATAAGCAATGGGGTTATTAGTGTTATTTTTACATTTTTTTAATCAATAAATGAATAACGTGGAACTTATCTTATCCTTCCTGGTTGCATGCAGGGAGGGAGCCGGTTAATCCGGAGTATTTTAATATTAATAAAATACAATTCTATTTTTAAATGTTTAATTTGTATTTGTATACCATGGATTTGTAATTAGAATATTTACAAAATAATCCTTGGCTATTTTAAAAATAATGTTTGAAAAATGTGTCCATTACTATTCCCTGATTTTTGTTATTCAACGAGCTACAGAAGTGCATATATGTGTCTGTCAGAGTGTCCAGTAGCCTTGAAAATCGGGAAAGTCATTAAATGTGCTTGAAATTCGTGTTAAGAACCAGCTTATGCTGGAATGTCTTGTCCACACGGGAAAATTTGTTAATCGAAACAATTATATTTTAAGCAACATTTTGTTTTCTATTTTTTTTTAAATCTAATTTATTGAATTCTGTAGAAAATTGTTAAGGTTCTTTTGGCAAATATTGTGATAATTAGTCATGGGATAGGTGTTTCAAAATGTAGGGAAAATCCTTGAAATTTGCTTGAGTTTTTTCCAACAAATTTACTAGACACCTTTATCTATTTTAATTGTAGGTGCATACAGTTGTATTTACATATTACGACTATGAACGCTACAAGCTGCCAAATTCAACCGAACTTTTTCTTTTTATTTCAACAGTAAAGCCCAATTTCGTTAGTATGCCCGAAGATGTAACGGCAATTGCAGACGAGACCGTGATGTTTGATTGTAAAATAAGTGGCGATCCAACACCCACAGTTATCTGGAGGAGGCAAGATGGTAAAATGCCCATTGGAAGGTAATAGGCTAATAGCGGTTATTAATTGAAGACTGAAATTCTACGAGTCACCATGCAGTATCTATTCATTGACCAATATGTGTCGTGGTTAAAATTCCTAAGTCACGATGCTTTTAATTCATTGAAGGGCCCAAATCCAGGAAGACAAAAGCTTAAAAATTGAAAGAGTCACACCAGCTGACGAGGGACTTTACATCTGCGAAGCCGAAAACCTTGTTGGAAGTGTGACTGCATCTGCGACTCTGGTGGTTCACTGTAAGTATTTAGCATAATTTGCCTCTTCATTACCATTTATTTGAAAAATTTGGTCTTGTATTGATAGCATGGCAGCATATTTCAGCAGTTATCCAAATATTACATCTTCGATTAATAGGCACGTTAACATCGAAGATGTTCAAACCTCATTATCAGTCAGGTTACATTCAGAAATGGTAAATGCTGAACTTTCAGAGTTAGAATTACTATTTTTTGTGGCTATATTAGCAATTTGTTTTTAGATTTAGGCACGTCTTTTCTTTCATTTTATCCATCATTTCTTCCATACAAGCCTGCTGAAGCGTGCTACAATAGTTGTTAGGCATTTAATCCAATCTGCTGCTGAGGGATTCCGAAAACTACTTACTTTCCTAAGTGAGAATTTGGGTTTAACGGCTGAGAGTAAACTTGCTTTATGGAAGGTTTTTAGACTGTGGTTTCTCGAAGATTACAATCGGAAATCAATCTTTTCTGGGGATTTTTTTAATTTAGTTGCAAGTGCAAGTTTTGCGGTTCGTGCAATTACGAATTTCCCTTAAACAAACAGTTAGTTGCAGAGTTCCATGTTTTCGATAATCTAAATATAATATGCTATGAGTAATGGTTGACAACTTAGGCATCGTATTTATGGGATTTCATTTTATGGGCATGCGTTTTATGGATTGGACCGAAATTGCTTATCGGATTATTTGTTTTTAAACAGATACGAGCCGAGAGAGCCTACTGGGGTGAATATTTTTTTTCTCTTTAGGTCCCAAATTCATTAAAAGCTTGCTGCCGTAGTTTTCTTATATTGGAATCGTTACTCGGTTGCACCCTCCCTACCTTCTTTTTTTGTATATAGTCTTTTTTTCCCAACCACGGATGAAATTGCGATGAAATTAAATCATGTTCAGAATTGCTTTTTTCAGCCACCTAATTTGTGTGCAGCCTATTCATCTGCCCATACTTCTGGCATCCCACTTGGAGCTAATTCACATTTCTTTCTAGCGTCTAAACTGCAAATCTGGCATCTTGGATGTCTTAACAATGTTCGATTCGGAATTCTCGGCCGTTTTTTGGGGGTTTCGGGCCGCCGTGTGCCCCCCCCCCCCCTCATCTTTCGTACGGCGAAATGTTGCCTTACTTGGCTGGTTTCATTCTTAAGCTTTATTGGTATCGATTTGCCATCAGGCGTTTCGCCTTAATTAGAAGAATGTTGTAATTACGGCTGCCTGCTCCATGCCTGCCTGCTCCAATGGCAGGAGACGGTGGTTTATTGCCGAGGCATGGGGAAACCGTACAGAAACAAAAAGCAGGGGAAATCAATGTTGGAAAGCGGTGAGGGGATGCCGAAGATGCTTTCGGCTTATTGTTGGTTGGGATAAAAGCTGGAAGGGACCTAGGAGAAAAGGCCAGGAGGCGGATTGGGGGATAACTAGCTGGGGAGCTACTTCATGGCCCAATTCACTTTAGATGCTCGAGCAGTCTTTTCATACATCAAATATTTGAGTGGTCGACTAGTTGCTAGCTGGGGGTTTCTACACGTATACTCTAAGCATCCGATGGAACTGACTCTCTCTCTCTCACGTACTTCTTTCCATTGTGCATGCACCGTGCCGTTTAATGCATTTTCTTATAATGTTCATTCAAACTGGCTTTTTGGTTTTTTAAATGTCTTTTGAAATGCCTAATACTCTTTACATTATTACGCTACAGAGCTCCTCTCCTCTCCTCCCTCCCTTTCTCATTAAATGGCTCATTGCAGGAATGTAAGCATTTTGGTGAAATTAGCAGAAGTACTAAGCATAACAATTTTAACAAAGAAACAGGATTTAGTGGATGCACTGGCTACAGAAAAATCAAGAGAAATGAATGCTTGTTTTTTATATGTAAACCTAAAGCAGAGAATAAAATCTATTTTAATTGTTATGAAACTCTTTGGGGGAATATATGCACTTTGTGCAACTGTTAAAATGTCACTCTGGTTTCTTCCACGATGGGGAAACCATTTTACATTACAGATTTTGAGTACAATACTGCATAATGTTGGTTACAAAAGGGAACTTATAAGATAAACTTAAAAAATCATAAGACATTGCTGCGATGTGCATACTCCCCTATTATAAACGCTTCACTTCTATACACCTAAGCTTTACTGCAATACACAAATTTGGAAGCCCATACCTAGGAAAGGTGTATCACCTCTGAAATGTTGCTAATTTAACATTTTAACTCCGTCTTTTTAGGTCCGTGACCATTTTCCGTCACGATTTTACAGGCTTTTTCAGTATAATTTCACCAATCTCTTACATTTTACCAAATATTTCGAGATTAAAAGAGGTAGGGGCTTCTGGACCACCCTAAAGTGATTCTAAATTTAGCCTACGGCATTTTATACTCGTCTTTTCTTGAGGGTAAAATTAATTTCATTTCAATTAAGTTTATTTCTTCAGACACTATAATAATTACTCTCATTTCTTTGCTTTTCATGCTTAATAAAAATAAACTAATTCAGTCTACTGAGTATATTTTGCGAAAGCGCCAGAGCATAAAAGACAAATTTCATGGTCTCGTAGTGGCTAATAATGTATGAAATTCTAGAAAGTAAGTGATCATCAGCAGAACAATGAAGTTTTGGCTAAACATCGCATGAAAGGACGACACACACTATTTTAGCAGTGCATTTGCTAGAGAACTTTGCGTTTTCCCCTCGTGAAGTTTTTTATATCATCATCGTGAGCTGCTGTTCGCTCCAAATAGCTTTAATCAGACGGCCTCATTCACTTTCAATCATCCTGATTGAAAAAAGCCAATGAAGGATCCTTGTTCACGTAATCTTTATGCATTGTATCCATCTCGCCTCCTTCCTTCAAACCAATTTGAGAAAACGAAATAAATAGCCGAACATAAAATTCAACGCCTTAGCTCCCCCAGCCCCATGTTAAATTAATCAGGTAGCGAGAAACGAAAAAAAGAAAATGGCAGAAAAAATAGCTGGTGTTTTACGCTTTGTCACACAGCACATTTTTCTAATCTTTTTTCTTCTTCTTCCAGTTAAGTACTGAATAGTGTATGCTGCATATTTAAGTAGACGGAATACCAGACATTCTCTTTCGCTTACATCGGTGATTAACTAGTTCTTTTTATGTTACAGCGAGGCCCAGCTTCACCGTGAGACCAAAGGACCAGAAAGTCGGACTGAACGGAATAGCCACATTTGCATGCGCAACTACGGGCAATCCACCTCCTGCAGTGTTTTGGACAAAAGAGGGTAGCCAGGTACGATGAAATGATTTAATTTTCGAATATTCAAAATGGACCTTTACATTTTTAAGTTGTAGATGTTTCCAAAAGAAATATTGTAACTATTCAAGATATATTTTATATGTATCCGACTATTTTATATATTCAAGGTGTTGATGTTTCCCGGTCAACCCCATGGTCGTTTTTCGGTGTCTGCCGAAGGGGAATTGAAGATTTCCGGCGTTTTACGAGAAGACGAGGCTTACTACATTTGTTCGGCATTAAGCGTTGCGGGTAGCTCGATATCGAAAGCATACTTGAAAGTCACAGGTGAAGCAGAAGTTGTTTTTTAAATTTTTTTTTAATAAAAACCTATCCTTGACGCATTTTTTAACATAAAACGTTTGTCGTGTAACCTTATAGCTCTGGCAGATCTTCCACCTCCAGTAATACGCATGGGTCCCGCCAACCAAACATTGCCACTGAAGAGTGTGGCTATGCTGCCTTGTCAAGCATCTGGCAATCCAACGCCCACTATCAGATGGCTTATCAATGGGCAGGTGCTTGTTTCTAATAATCCGAGAGTAACACTCCTGGATTCTGGGACATTGCAGATTGATGGTGAGTGAATTTTTTTTTTGCGGTTTGCTATCGCTTAATTTGTAAAATCGTTTTCTTAATTAGCCTTTAATCGCCAAGAGTCATTTCTCATTTAATTGTAATTAAATTTAAGCTGGTGTTCTTTTTATATTTAAAAAGATCTTCAGTTGGCTGATTCAGGACTGTATACATGTGCTGCATCCAGTGAAAGTGGCGAGACCTCATGGAGCGCATCTCTTTCAGTAGAATGTAAGTATCTCATCTTATTTTTATTTTCTCATAAGATGGACGCCAAATAAAGTAATTTTCTTCACTTGTCTGTAAAATATAAATAATTTTTGTTGTTGCTATTATGCGTTTACCTAGCACCAACGAATCCCAACGTCATTTTTCATCGAACACCCGACTTTTCCACTTTTCCCGGACCGCCGAGCAAACCGGCAATCACGAATTTCACAGATGCGTCCGTGTCTTTAGTATGGCGACGCAATGCCAAAATGGGCACGTCTCAATTGATTGGCTATACGGGTTAGAACGGATTTTGTTTTTTAAAATATGTAAATTTGTCAATTTAATTTTATCAATATCTAATATGATGTTTCCATTGCAGTGGAGTATTTCAGCAGCGATTTGCAAACCGGCTGGGTTGTGGCAGCACATCGCATATCTAGCGAATCATACACGGTTCACAATCTACGGCCGGACACCAGCTACGTCTTCCTAATTCGTGCTGAAAATTCTCATGGGTTAAGTTTGCCAAGTCAAATTTCGGATATCGTACACACCCAGGGTTCCCGCCGTGCTCTACCAAACCACGATATGGATGATGCTAGGGCGAAGCTCGGTGGAATTGTTGTGGATCTCAAGGAAGTAAAAGCGCTTAGCTCAACTGCCATTAAACTGTCGTGGGAGGTAAGGATTGCATGCTCATTATTTGTTTAATAACGGTTAATTCTTGACCGTGGCTAATTAAATGTGTGATTTACAAAATTCAGATTCGAGTGGAGGAGGAGTTTGTGGAAGGGTTTTACATACGTTTTCGCGATATGAGTGGCGGCTCCCAAAAGTACAATATGGTTACCGTGTTGAACGCTGGGGCCTCGTCGTACATAATCACCAACCTGAGGAAATTTACAAAATATCAATTCTTCCTGGTTCCCTTCTATAAAACGGTTGAAGGTCAACCTAGTAACTCAAGAAACGAACAAACCCTCGAAGATGGTAAGGGACTACTTAACATGTGTTTTATACAAAATTCCTGAATTTTTTACAAATAGGGTATCTTAAAATTGCCATTAAAATATACAATTGGTAATTCTGTATTTAAGTTTTTCTATTTTGTAATTTTTTTAAAAAATGTTGTGATTTTTTTTCATAATTCCGTTTTAACACGCATCTATACTTACATTGGTTTTTTTTCTAGTGCCTTCTTCTCCACCTGATGGTGTTAATGTCAGGGTGTTGAACGTCTCAGCTGCACAGCTCAGTTGGTCCCCTCCACCACCCCAACATCGAAATGGCGTCTTAAGGGGATATCTGGTAAGTCATTGTCTATTAAATGTTTCCGAGACCTTTCATGGGCATTGTAGATCGAAGTCGTTTCAGAACCGCTGCTGTAATCCATTCTTCTTGTATCTTGCGGCTATGATTTTCATGGGCAGTTTAATTCACAACTGGATTTTTAATTATTTAGATTCATGCTCGGGTCAATTCTACATATTTGCATTCTAACATCACGGCGAACGCCACTACCACAATGACTATATTACCAAATTTGGGTTCTGGTGTGACGTACACAATTCGTATCGTTGCATACACGAGTATAGGATTGGGTCCATTTAGTACCCCAGCCATTCTGAGAATGGGTGTGTAAAGTATTTTTGCCTCTTGCAATGTATGGCCGTTTTTAATAATCTACTTGCAATTATTGACGTTCAATATATCCGAAATTTTAGATCCTGCGCTGCTGGTTTCGGAGCATGCCGATGGGATGCTTCCTAATTCTTTAAACAGCTTTGTTAAGCAACCTTGGTTCATCGGCCTCATTGGGGGTCTCCTCTTTGTCGGGTTGTTCATTTTTTGCTTGGTTATATTTCTGAGGCGGCGATCTGCACGGCAAAAGTCAATGGGAGGAACGCTCATCAGTGAGTAACTCGTTATTAAATTTATATAGAATTCTGAAATGACGTTTGCCGAATGCCTCGTGTAAGGCTGTAAAATATTTGGCATCAAAGATTTCCTAAATTGCTCAATTTGTAGCTGATGACTTAACGCGGGCCAATCTAAATGCCCGTGATGCCGCTCTTTGGATTGACAGAGGGTGGAAAGTGATGGACACTGACAAAGATAGTAACTTAAGCGAAACTAAGTTATTGAATTGTGCTGGAAATGATCTCAATAGGTGTGTTGAAAGTTCATCATATATATGACGATCATTTTATGCTTTAAAGGAGACATTTCTAATTATTTGTCTTCATAGTTTATTTAATAGCGTTCCTGATTACGCTGAAGTCGACACTCGCAACTTAAAGACATTTTATAAAAAGGAGCCATCTACGGTTCCTGCACCTTACGCCACTACGACCCTCATCAATTCTGTACAGAAGCGGTTAAACATGCAAGACAGCGATAGGGGATTTATGCCAATACTTCCGAATAAAGACGGCAAAACAAGTGGCTCGGATGACAGCTGTATGAAGCCAGATGTCAGTAGCGATTCAAAGTCTGATAATAGTCGCTCCACGTATAATGCAGGTTTGTCGGCAGTTCTCAAAATGAACACGCTAGTCACGGTTCCCACTATAACCTGGAAAATTATATTTAATCTTTTTTTAAAAAATATTTTGGTTATATTAAGGTTTAAAATTTTACATCTTAATTGTAAATTATGAAAATTGGTTCGAATAATAATTCTACTGCAGAATATGACAAGAATTTATCCATGGTTGTTTTGGGGACCCGTGAAACTAATATTAAAATTTGAGTTATACCCAATACATGTTGTTAGTTTTGTATTTTTCAGACGGGATGGGTGGCGATTGCGGAGATGCTGGGAGCCCAACGAGCGACAGTGGTAGTATAATTATGGGTAAGAAAATAATCTACCGATTGTGTTTCTTTTCTTCTAAATTGTGATGACCGCTTTTTGGTGATGTTCAAACTTTTAAATTTTCCAATTGTGTTTGCAGACGAAAATGGCATGCCTATACGCAAAAAGCATGCCAAGATGTTCAGAGCAAACCCAAAACAACAGTTTGTTAACTGGGCAGAGTTGCTGCCGCCTCCTCCAGAACATCCACCCCCGCCGAGCGACATGGGATCGCCACCGTCGACTCCACCTCCGCAAAAGTGTTACACCGCTAATAGAGCAATAAAATCACAAGTATGTCAACAAGTAGGCTACTCGGTTTCTTTCTCAGTTTTATATTTTATTAGACTTTTGTGAAAATAAATACAAATTTAAAATATTCTTATCATTGTCCTTTCAGAGTCCACAGACACCGTGCAGAAATGCAATGTCATACAATGCAAATCGAGGTGGTTTTCATTCGCCGCTGGTCGGAAAACGGCCGCAGGTTTCTCACCCTTCCACTCCGATGTTCATGGATAGCGAACGTGGTCCCACACCCCCAATCCGAACATTCAAGCCTCACCTTTGGGCAAACGGTGAACTGTCCGGTGTCGATCACATGCCATTGGACCGCGGACCCTTGCCACCGCCAATGCATCCGCAGCAGGGAGGAAGCTCGGCGGCCCCCATGAATTTCATCCAGAATCCGTTTATGGATCGCGGAATTCAGTCGTCCTTACCTAGTCTCGTGAGCGAACCCATAAACAGGTTCTGCATGAATGGCAGCGATGGGCATCAGTACTCCATGGTTGATTATGCTGGCACCATGCAAGGGAAGTCTTGCATGGAGTCGGATGCCGAGGCAGTCCCAGATTATAGTGATATTGACCATTATGCTCGCACCGATGCACGAACCCCCGAATCGAGCGTGGCTGGCGGAGATTTGGAGTGTGCGATGCAAGGTTAGAATTTCAGTTTTAAATTTTTTAGTTGCACGAATGTTCACATGTGCCTTTGGTGAATTACTTTTAATAAATGTCCTGAAGCCGCATGACAGCATTTCAAAGCATTTTTTGATAAATGCAATTCTTCCATTAAAGTATAGGTTGAGTTTTCCAACAATCCATTTGCACAGCTTGAGTGTAATCTCAAAAGATGAAACCAAAACTTAAGTGAAAGCTGTATAATAACGCTATTTATCTGGTTAATTTTCATAGGCACACCAATCGCATCTTGGGTCAACATGACCGACCGCAGCGGTAACAGTTCTTGTACCAGCGCTAGGTCAAGCGCAGCCAGCTCATCTGATGGGTCATTTTATACGGAAGCCGATTATGCTAGTGCCATTGCTCGGGCAGCAGAACATGCCGGCTTGAAGGTGGAAGGTTCAGTAATAACAGATCCCAAATCAGGTAAGTTGCAACAGCTAATGTATTTTTCAACGTTTTCTGCGTAAATTTATCATATATATATATAAATTTTATATTTGCAATAACAACATAATACACATGGAACGGTATTCTGCACACATGTTCCTAACAGAATAATAATTTTGCAGGTAAAAGACATATCTTTCCATTTCGGCATCGACAGAAGCGGCCGACGAGCCCCTACAGCACCGACAGTAATTACAGCATGGTAAACGAGCAACACAGACCATACCAGAAAGCTCAGCGCAGAAAACAGCCTTCAGAAAGTAATCACATGCTACCTGGTAAGTCAACCTGGTGAATGTCAAAACAATCGAGTGCATTTTTGCTTTTTGTTGCATAAACAAAACTTTTCTTTGAAATCATATTAACCTCTATGTTAGAATCAGGACTTGAAACTAGTCTGTGCCTACCACCTGTTCTTCATTCCGTTCCAGCTTTGCGGGGCTTCCAATGTAGATTCTTCACAATTAGCAAATTGCATGCTCACTATTAGTCACAAAATTGTTTGAAGTAAAATAACTGCATGCTTCACCTAATGGAGCTTAAAAATGTCTTAACATTGCTTAATATTCCATATCTTTTCTTAGTTTTTGACTGCGAGATTTCAATTTAGTGAAACTTGTAGTGAAATCTTGAATTTTTGTAAAGACTACCACTTATATGTCAGAGCTTCAATCTGTCATCTTTTTAAAATCACGTTATAAGCGGGATTTTGCTATAGCCAGATTCGGATCTTTTCTACAATTTTACCACCACGACATTTTATTGATTTTCTAACCTAACCTAACCTGTTGTTAAATGTGACGTTTATCGCAGTAACGTCACTTTTGGCGCAGTGTTTATGATGGAAAATCATTTAACAACACGTTAAATTAACTTTGGCTAGGGTGGGGTTAGGTTAGGTTAGGTTAGGTTAGAAAATCAATAAAATGTCGTGGTGGTAAAATTGTAGAAAACATCCCCAGATTCAAGTGTGATATCTTACCTGGTTCTGTTTATCATTTAAAGTGAAAATTTCTACTATTACATATAAATTGCGGGCTATGTAAAATGTGCCCTGAATACATGCATAGAATTTAAGTCTCTTATCATAAACATGTGCTTTCCCGCTTTTATAATACTGTTATTAACGGATTTATGCTAGGCCAACAGCTGCCTCAGTATGGCTTCATGTCCAAATCCTTGGAAAGACCACCTGTCCAAGGGCAAATGAGCAGAGTACCACTTTTCACTGCTCAACTTCCTATGCAGCTCTCTTATGGTTAGCGAAAAAAAACATATCTAGCATGCACGACAACTTAGGCCAAAGAAATCTGTTTTCCTATTCTGAATATTGTGAAAATCAAATTTGTATGATTTATCATGACTAGTTTTAATCTCAAGTTGAACAACCTTGACAAATTAACTCCCAAATTTGATATCTTTTTCTTGCTTATTTTTTTATATCAGAATAAATTTTACACCTGAATAGTAGTTTTCGAATACAGGTAAAGGGGTAATTTATTATTAACTTTTTTTAAAAATACCAAGAATGTAATTAATCAGGATAAGATTAACACGTCTTATCTGTTGAACATTTAAAGTAATTACAAAATTTATTGATAAATGGTTTTTTTTAAAAAGATTTTAGCAATTTTTATAGATAGTTTTCTTCAAGTTTCTATATATTTATCCATATTAACCCAAGAAACACAAGGTACACTTTCTTTGGCCAATGTGATATTTTTCACCACTGTTTTCTCTTCATATGCTTAGCATGATTGCAAAGTTCAATTTTGGGCATTTTTTTATACTTTGTTTGGCTTGTTCTTTGATCGCACGAATGGCATGGCTGGAGTTCTGATTACTAATACAAATAATATTGTTTGTGGGCTGCCAAATATGGCTTCAGGGGTGCTTATTTTCATGCGAAATTGCCAAACAGCTATTAAAGTGATTTCCTTGATTTCCTTTCCCATCCTGATTTCCTTTTTCCCCCATGAAGAAGACATTCCCATTTACAACAGGCCAAATTTCCTAACCCCTTCGTCCACTCCTGCACAATCTCAAAATTCATCTTTAGCATCCCGAAAGAAGCAACAAATGAAACAACAACAACAGCAGCAGCAGCGAGCGCCATTGGTCAATGGTCTATCATCCCACCCACAGTCCAACTCGATTAATGGACATTCACATTTGCCACACAGTACACTCAGCGACAAAGTGATGGCCACGAATTTCATGAAATCAATGACTGGCAATAATCTCCAGGACAATAACGTAAGTTAAAAGCAACCCTCCATATAACTAATTTCAGTTAAATAGTATACATTAATTTCAATAAAAAACCTGCAATTTATTTGAATTATGTATGTGCAGTATAGCACATTAATACATTTTTGCGCAAAACTTTACATGATGTGTATATTTATTTTTCAGACTGCGATAGTTTGATTCAGTTGTGGAATCCATACTTACGCGTAATGAACTTGTGTTCGTGAATTAACAAATATTTCATGAAGATGGAAACAATAACGTTAAGGCGTGGAAATCATTCCCACCAAGAACGCTGCTTATGGCATACAGGATTTTGATTTTATATTTCTTTGTGTAAACTTTCTACATGTGTTTGAAATCAGATGTTTGATTTTTCATCTGAATTGTAATTATACTACCGTGGGATAATATTATCGATCAGTGTTCCATCTCGATGAATTTAATTGCTGGGCATAACGTTGTTTGACCGAGGATGTCCATACACATCCATGGACTCAAAGGCCCAACGGAGGCCACATTTTTATAGGTTATTGATTTATGTGATTTCCCCCTTTCCTTTATTGTGTCCTGCACTGCCTAAACTGCCGAGAATGAAGATTAAAGGAACATTTTTTTGTTCCGAAGCAAAAAATATTAATTATGTAAATATTGTAGGTCATAGACGATGAGAAGTTTCTAAAAATAATGAAAAAAAATAAGGCAGGAGAGATTTGTATATGCCTTTTTTCTACGAGGACTTTCAATACTTAAACATTTTGTGTGCATGTACAGAGAATACAATGTGTAAGTACCACTGGAATGACGTGGATATATTGTACTTGAAAATTTCTGAGCACCCGTAAAACTGTCAAGAAAGAATATTTGTTTTAATATGATTTATCAATAAATGTATGTGAATAACTTGCGATTACAATTTAATGAAACCATTGCAGAAACCCAGACTGAAGATGTCCAAGCCTTCTCAAATAAATATTAAGAATTAAAAACTAAAAGTTAAGTTACAAAATTGTTATTAATTTTTTTTTTTTTTTGAACATACACAAAAATGAACGATTTTATTGTAAATTTATGTTAGATTTTCATACACGATGATGCATTTTGAATGAAAGATGAATAGGCTGCATATTCTTCACTCAAAATTAATTTTTTAGAAAACTGATTATAAACATTAATATTAAACTTATGAAACTATATCGGTAATGTGACGAACCCTGTATTTTATGGATTATAATAATTATGTTTCAAGAGGGATCACAACCCTATCCTTTTCAATGCATGGGTCGGGCTTGCAAAGATACTCACAGTTGAATGAGGGAGGTTTTTGTGGGGGTTGAGGGTTTGGGGTGGCTTGATGGATCAGCAAGGGCCTCATAGTTGTTTTTCACTTTGAAATGGTAGATTTAAAAAAATTAATATACAAATTTGAAAAATGTCCGTTGTTTTGCACACGCTGCCAGCAGGTGGCAGCATGTGATTGGCAAGTTGTGAGTGCAAAAATTTAAATAATAATTTAATTTAAAAAATGTACTATTTTAACGTGAAAAATGACACGATCAGTACCTTGCTGATTTATCAAGCTATTTTAAACAATTTTTATTTTCATTTAATCTCTTTTTGTTTGGCTGTGAGTGTGTTTTCAAATTTCACCATTGAAAAGGATAGGGCCGGTTCACCTTAATTAAAATTAAAATTAAATTTTGGATATGGCATCTATTGAACGCAAGTAAATTTGTTCGCGTTCCACTTAGTTGTTTCAAGATTATACGTTATTAGTATTTTAAGATCAATTGTGCTTAATTTAATTAATTAAGGCCTCGCATTCTAGTTGATTTGTAGTTTAGTATACAAATACACCCTGTATAACCTTCATGTTATAGGGAATTTGGGATGACAATCGCACTCGGTAACACGGAATGCATATGATCGTTGCGTCATTATAGAAACTTCGTCAGAACGTTTGGACCTGCACTCGAGTTTGGCTGCAGTTTTTAATTGAATTCCTAATTTAAATTAAATAAGTTTTCTCTTATCACTCGGAAAATGTCTGCCGACGATTTAGTAAATCTCACCGGAAATATTGATTCGAAAAAAACACCTTCAGTTGATTTTAAAGACAGGTAAGTTTAGGCCTACTTTAAGTTCTCTAATACGGATTCAAGCCCCTATTGCTACAGGTGCTAGAGTCATAATGACGATAGTGTCATTAAAAGTGTAAAAACAATGTTATAGTGCATATCTCCCTTCCTGAAACTTAATTGTTTGAAGTCGTATTTTGGTTTGTAAGATTTTTCATGGAAATATGACGTTTCAAAATATTTAAAAAAAAGTAGGGGAGTGTCATACAAATGGCAATGAATGAGGCATATGGATTACACTGTTGTGTGTTAAATTTCCTCATTTGAGACGTTGTGAGGTGTATTAATAATTCTGCATTTAGTTTGTGATGGTATGATGCAAACTGTGTTGCAATACACCGTTTTCTCAATTTTCTAATCTGTGCGGTGTTAATGTGCTAATAGTTTTAGTCTTTACACTATTTCCATGTCTTTTGCTACTACAAGGTCTCTTCACAAACGGTTAATTGCTTGCATCTTCCCATTATCGTTGCAACAAGTGCACGTTTGTTTGCTTTCAATGTTTTACATTTGCAGTGGTGACATCAGGATCACATATTGTAGTGGATGTAGTACTTGTCTGTAGTTGACATTGTGGCGCTTGTGTTTTTAATTTGCATTGTACACAAAGATTGTGCATTCATTTGCTTTGCTAAAACCAGTTATTTTCACTAACTGTAACGGTTTTAACTTGCTTGTGTTGGTGATGAGTAAAACTGCTTTTGGGTACTCTTTTTTTCATAATCAGCTGTGGTGGTAACGCAGCCATTCGTCTCTGCATGCCTGTTTTGACATTTTGTGATATGCAGTTAAAATGGTCATAACCCTCTTGACATAAAAAAGGAAACACCTGGACACCAATCTAACAATAAATGAAAGTGTTGTGGCAACTTCATGAATTGAAGTTAATTCTGCTTTCGCTTCACAAATGCAGGCTGTTATCGTTAAATTTGAGCAGCCCGGCCACGTACGACTGGCTTCAAAAGCGGAGACAAAATATTCGGCCTTGGGGGACGTTCATTAATACCAGCAAATTCAAATTGCCGGTCAATGCTGGGCACGGCACTCAACGTATCGTTCAAAATGTTGAATATTTTCAAAGCAACTACATTTTCGTCTTCATCGGATTGGTTTTCTATTGCCTGTGAGTATGTTGAATCATCTAATTAAATATGTCAGCTGGATCATTATTTCACATATTTCTATTTTTAATTCCAGTTTGACATCACCTTTGCTTCTAATTGCTGTAGCGGCCTCAGGTGGTGCTTGCTATATCATTAGACTAAAAAATGCTCAGCAGAAAGTCAAAATTTTCGGTATTTATTTACTTAAACATTTGTTTTTATTACTATGACTTTGAGATTAGCTATCAATATGCAGATGACTCTTAGATAATATTTTATTACTGTAACAAGTTAACTCTGCTTGTTGCTAAACAGGTAATGAGCTAACCATGGCCCAACAATATGGATTGGTTTTGTTGTGCTCCTTTCCTCTGTTCTATCTAGCTGGTGCCGGATCTGCCGTTTTTTGGATCATTGGTAAGGCAATAAGTTAGTTTTCAAATGCAACTTGCAAATTGTTGCAAATTGTGCAAATTGTTTTCTTTAGGTGCTTCGTTTTTCCTGATTATGATGCACGCGACTTTCTTTGCGATTGAAACCGTAAATTCCAGTGAGGAGAGCTTTGATCTTCAGATGGAGACTGTGTAAAAATAATATCCTCTGCACTTTCGTATAATGTTTTATAGGCACAAATAATACGACTTTGTAAAAATGCATCGCGGTAAATTATATTTATATATTGTATAGCCTGGGTTATTTATACATAACATGTAAATAAAATTTTCGACTTACAACCATGTAAATATTATTTTATTTTTCTGCACAATTAATTTATGAAAAGAAGCACCAAGATTTTCCAGTGGTAAATTTACTTTAGTTGGGAAACCCATTTTATCTTTTAAAATCTATCCTTTTCAATTTTATTTGAAAACAAATTCTGTTTTGTGCATCCAACTACTCCTTCATGTATTCTGCCAGGTAAAAAAATCCAGAATTTAAAATGTTTGAAAATAGGTTCGTACAGATTTTAAAAATATGTGAACTGAGCCTACCTCGTATAATTGAAAACTCAGATAGTATGGAAATCCGTGGGTATTTCTAATTCAAAATACTTAATATTTCCTCAATTTTTATTGAATTTAAAAAAATTCTACACATGTTATGTAATTGCATTTTAAAAACAAATGCATCTTGTACATTGGAATCTTGAATTAATTATCAAAGTGTTCATATTATTCGAAAGGTGTGCAATGGCCATAATTTAAAAAAAAAACTAAAGGTGTTTTTTTTTTTTTTTTTTGCGATTTTCCAAAGTTGTTTCTTAAGACATACTTATATAGTTTTTCTTCAATATATCTGCCTTCGGGTGCTTATGATCACACTGTTGTAGACGTTGTTAACTAAACATTCTTCTTTGTGTCTGCCATCTTCTCATATAAAACATTTTTTGTGTTTGCCATCCTATATCATCTCCACTACACCCGTACGATCATAACCATTGGGCGTTGTTAAAAAAGTTATTACACGCACAGATGTGCAAGAGTTTAACAGATCATAAGATACACCGCGACAATCAAACTAGACTCCAATAATAAGCTTATATTAACACGGGCCATAACACAGAGTTCTAACTTTTTCGAGAAAAGGTTCTATAGTGGTATTAAAGTTATGATCATAATTCATATTATTACCTCGATGTGTTGTATAATGCGACACTAAACTTGGTGCAAGTAAAAACTGAAATAAGAACAGATGATGATTCTCAGAGATATCCATCTTTGGTACTGGTTTTATTACAGATGAAAAAAAAATTAATGTACCATCATAACAGCATAATGCTTAACTGGTGAACATATGAAAATGAAACCAGAAGAAAACATTCTTGATACATTTTGTGTAACAAGCATGCGAACCAATCAACTGCGCACAAATCATGATTTTATCTGGAATGAAAATTTCCCATATTTTTCACTAGAACCTTGGCATAGTAAATTTACAGTAGAAAGGGATGTAACGCGGCTATGTCCAGAGGTCAACACTTTACACACTTGTAATAATTTAGAGACTAGCTTTCCACGAGGTTGCCTTCATGTATTAATGCAT
The DNA here is from genome assembly GCA_034696685.1 of Julus scandinavius. Lineage (NCBI taxonomy): Eukaryota > Metazoa > Arthropoda > Diplopoda > Julida > Julidae > Julus > Julus scandinavius. The sequence continues at coordinate 16,987 of JAQGAE010000318.1, read as the reverse complement.
TCACGAAATATCGCCCAGTTCTCCGGCCAAACCAAAAGGCTCTTGACCCTGCATCCCTTTTCTCACCGTGACAATGAAATAGAAATTACTGTGCAAAAGCAATCGTGATACGAACAAAACTGCGGCAACCTGTTATTATAGCTCGATATTTGATACACGCTTGAATGTAAGTGTATTTAATAGCTAAGAAGTTGGGAGGCTCGTTTTACAACGCGTTTCGTGGGTATAATATTGGCAGAAGATTGTTAGTATAAAAAAATGTGTGGAAAAATGCACAGTCCTGACTATATCGAATGATTATAAGCCTGTGCGTAGAAAACTGGGGTTGATCAAGAGTATCGGCGATCGAGGATCGTATGTCTAAGATTTGTTTTTTCTTCTTCAAATTTTACCAAATACACGCATTCCACTTCTCTAATCTGTAATAGTTTTTTTACTCTCGCTTTTTTTAAAATTAATCTTAGCATCCATTCTAGCTCGGCAATACATGGTTTTAAAACATGATAACTAATCGATGAGATTAAGAGACATCAACGTGACAAACATCGACATGGGGGAAATGAAAAGCTGGAAATAAATGCGGGAATTACTTCAGTTGTTCGGTGTCCGGTTGCACCAATCTCCATCAAGTCGATGTTTAGTGCATTGCCTGGTATGACAACAGCCAATTAAATCTCTACCTTTTCTAGGAGTGAGTATGAAAATGCTTAACTGTTTCGATTTGAAATGCGAACACATAGCCGAACGCTTATGAAGCGCTCCGATCAATGAGCAAGTTTAATGGAATCTTGGTGCAACCGATCATAATGCTCTGGTTATAAATGCATCGAGGGTTCAGTCGTAGGTCTCTGCGTTGACTTTCAGCTATTTGATAATAATAAAAAAACACTCGAAGGAAATAACCATATGTCAATTTAGTATTCGGGTGACAAATTCTTGAAATAAAATCTTTGCCTAGGTAATTGCGCACTTTTATCATGCTGCATGTTTTAAAAAGCTGAAATTCCAGCTAATTTAGCTGCTTTCAAAAACCCACTTTTAAAACCTTGTTTGGATTTAATTGGGTTTTATAAGTCAAATCTGCCACCCTAAATTGCATCTTCCAGATTTTTAAAAACTCCATACAATCTCGGTTAACGCCATGCTTCGACGGGAGTTCCGAGACTCCACGACCTATTCAACCTACAGATTGTTTGCATTATTATCTGATTGATTCCCTCCAAACTTAGTGTATGTACAGTACTTGTTGTAATTCGTGCAAATGGGATCAACTAAATATACAAGCACCCAATCTGAGAGAGCCATCTACTGTTAAAACTGCAACTACGTCAACATCCACTGTTTCTGGAATGAGATTTGAAGAGTTTAAGATGCCAATGTGCATGTTGGATGCAAGTCTGAGTAACTATTTCAGTATAAAGATGCATTACTTGACAATATTTTTGTTGTAAAATCATAACAAGATTTGTTTGCACTACCCAATGTTTCTGGGGTCAGGTGAAGTTAAATGGGTTTGTCAAGTCTATGAATCATACAATGAGATTAGTAAGTTGTGAAGAACTATGCTATCGGTAAGTAAGATTATATTTCAAAAAAATGCTTTTTTATCAAAGCAGGTAATGCCCCATTATACGTGAGCCAGGAATTTGCTTAGCGTATTAATTTGCCCGTGTTCGGCCTCTCGAAAGATTTTTTTTTTTAGATTGTCGTAATCATGGGGAATTGTGGGACGGGTGACAGAAACGTATACATACACACGATCAGCAAGGCCAGCCTGTACTAGTTGTGATTTTTTAGTTAAAAAAATCGCCTTTTTGGAGATTTTTCCCGCTTAAACGATTGTGCGTGTGACCACTCATTCACCATTTATCATTAAATACAGTAAACCTTTATACATTTGAAAGCGCCTTTCGTCATTCCCTAATACCTCAAATAGTCAGATTCTATGCATTCTACCTCCCCCTTTTTTTTTGGCAGATACTTCTTTCAGCATACCCTAGTCAGGCGAAATTTGAAGCAATTTGAATTTACAATGAAGTAAAGGAAAAGTAAAATGTGGTAGAAAATCAAGGAGCAATGTTGGCTTTGTAGCTTAATTGGCAATCGGGATGTCAAAGAGAAGAATGAAATAATATCTGCAAAAACAGCGTTGAACAGGCCGCCATGGACAGAGTCCTGATTTTAAATTGATTTAGTATGTTGTGGTCCCTGCCCCTGACAACGAAAGGCTTCTTTGGGCAGCCCATATCCCGTCTGGTGTTCAGAAAGTAATACAGCCAGCTATGATCCTAAAAAATAAGACAAAATCACATTCAATTTTAGTTCTGAAAATGCAGTTAATTCAGAAAAAATGTTGATATTGTTTTGAAAGAAAAATCTGTATACCCAATCAATTTTAATCATTATATGTTATTTTTATACTCATTATACAAAAAAAAAACTGCACTGGCGGCCAAAAGGTAGTTTTCTTATTTTTATACTTTTAAATAGCAGGATTTAAGAAATTTGTTTAAACGATTTTTATTGGAAACATTTGATGTTTCATTCTGCAATAACTAAACTAGGTTTAATATTTAATTAATGTAATTTTTATTATTATTTTAAATTATATCGTAAAACAGACAAAAATTTCTGTAATGAACGTTATGAGTTATTCAATTGGCATGACAGTAAAAGTTAAGTAATGTCTTTAAAGTTTAGCGTTGTTTTAATTTGCATCGTCCATTTTACAAATTTGTGTTAGTTTTTCGATATAATTTGTAATAAATTAAACATTAAATCTTAGTTCTGAAAATTCAGTTAATTCAGAAAAAATGTTGATATTGTTTTGAAAGAAAAATCCGTATACCCAATCAATTTTAATCATTATATGTTATTTTTATACTCATTATACAACAAAAAAAACAGCACTGGCGGCCAAAAGGTAGTTTTCTTATTTTTATTCTTTAAAATAGCAGGATTTAAGAAATTTGTTTAATTCTTTCAGAACGATTTTTATTGGAAACATTTGATGTTTCATTCTGCAATAACTAAACTAGGTTTAATATTTAATTAATGTAATTTTTATTATTATTTTAAATTATATCGTAAAACAGACAAAAATTTCTGTAATGAACGTTATGAGTTATTCAATTGGCATGACAGTAAAAGTTAAGTAATGTCTTTAAAGTTTAGCGTTGTTTTAATTTGCATCGTCCATTTTACAAATTTGTGTTAGTTTTTCGATATAATTTGTAATAAATTAAACATTAAATCTTAGTTCTGAAAATTCAGTTAATTCAGAAAAAATGTTGATATTGTTTTGAAAAATCCGTATACCCAATCAATTTTAATCATTATATGTTATTTTTTATACTCATTATACAAAAAAAAACCAAAAAAACACTGGTGGAAAAAAGATAGTTTTCGAGGATTTAAGAAATTTGTTTAATTCTTTCAGAACGATTTTTATTGAAACATTAAACCAAGTTTAATCATTGCAAAATGGCACTTCAAATATTTCCCATAAAAACCAGTCAGAAAGAAGTTCAAAAATTTCTTAAATCCTGCTATTTTAAGAAGAAAAACGACTAAAAATCTTTGGTATTTGTAATCTTCCACAATCATGTTTAAGTTATTTCATTAATCATAATAATTCTTTTTCAAAAATGGCGAAATTTCACTTTCATCATCCATTTAAGAAAGATTTGCCCGCAGCTCTGCAGGGATAGAATTAATGTTTAAGCGTTGTTATCAATATCGCTATCAGATTTCCTGACAGCATTAATAGCAGCTGGGGTATCCCATGCATCTCTCATCCCTTTTAATTGCGGCATGCCATCTTAATTACCTGGATTATCTGACGTAGGTGAATTGCTTCCATCCTTAACTTGCTTCCTCACCCTGTAGCCTCGAAACGAAGCTTGGATTTTGGTAGCGGCCTTCTCCACCTCTGGGTCGTTCAGATCAATATCCACTTCTTCCTCCTAATGACACAAAACAACAATGAAATAAGCGTTTCATGGGATGGATGGAAACGGCCATGTTTCTAATCATATCCTAACCATTGGCATCTCGATTATTATTTCCAGAAAATGAGCATGAAAATGACCACACACACATGGTAACATCCCACATGAATTGGATATGCCATTAATACAAAATCGACATATTTGAAATGAGCATTGCATATAAGTAAAAGCAATAAAAGTTTGTACGAGGGGCGGTCAAAATGTGTTGCATATTCGTTTATTATTCGAAAACCAGAAGTCGTACACAAAAACTGAAATGGCCATTATAATGAGCAGGAAATTTGCTATTTTCCAATGTAGGACCCGAGTTTGTTGACAAATTTATCCCAATGTTTCATTAGATTGTTTATACCCCTCTAGTAAAATGCTTTATGTTGGCTATGCAGATTTTGTCGAATCACAAGTTTCACATTATCGTCTGTTTGAAATTTTTGACCACTCAAGTGTTCCTTTCTTAAAGTTTAAACACCACCTCTGTACCGTACTTTGTGAAACACATTTGTAACCATAAACTACTAACATTTCACTATAAATTTCACCCGGTTTCATGCCTTTCAACACTGAAAAACGAATAATACTTCGTTGTTCCTCTAGCGTGAACGCTTTTAATTGAGGTGCCATTTTGTTTTTGGTAGTTTGTTCGAAATTCTGCATGAATTGTGGCGCGGTGTAGAGACTTAAAACCAAAATTTCATGCTCTTTAAAATGGCTATTTCAGTTTTTTTGTACGACATCTTGTTTTCGAATAATAAACGAATATGCAAGACTTTTTGCCCTCGTAGAATGGCAGTTTGTATGACCATGCATGATTTTCTTCCACAATTCATTTCCCACACAAAATCAACAAATTCGGTTGCCAGTAACGGAAGTGTACCGGCTAACGGCTGTGAATCGGCACCGCCGTAATTTAGTTTTTTTTAAAGCTCTCCCAAGTAATAAAATCAATCCATTAATTGTTTACTTAATGGGAAAAATTTTTGTTGACAAAACATTTAAAAAATGGTATTTGTAGATTAGATTTTAAAAATGTTTTCCAAAAACGCGTTATTCCTTATTAATTAATACATTTCAAAAGCTTGCAGTTTGTTTGAAAAAACTTCAGCGTTTTACCAAAATTTATCGTTATTGAAATTTTAAATAAACTTATAATAAGCATGGCAAGTCATTCCCTATAATATAGTTTTAACATTCAAAGCATGTTTGATTAACACTCGTTAAAAGGGGCTTATGCAAGCTATAAACTTACATGCCACTTTAAAATTCTGAATCGGTTTCAAGGATTAAACATTTTTGAAAATCGGATAAACCGAGAAATGTGCTTGAAATTCGTGTTAAGCACTAGTTTATGCTGGAATTTTCTTTTCGTGTCTAGAAATTCTCCTTAATGAAAAAAATCAAGCAAAAACTTTTTTTTTCAAATTCTCTAGAAAAATGTTCAGACTCTTTGGACACATATTGTAACAATTGATAATGGATCCTAACAATTTTAAGGGATGAACCTCGAAATCCTTGAAGTTTTCTCAGCAAATTTCCTGATGCATTTTCTTGAAGAGGAACAACTGTTCATTTGCTTATTTCTCTTCAATTGCCTAAATAATGAAAATTCCTGCACTAAATTTGCATGTGTGTACTTACAACAGCGTTTTTCTTGGGTGATGGCAGGTCTATTTCATCGGCAGTCTTCTTCAGCTCCTTTCTAACTTTGTGTCCGCGGAACGACGCCTGGATCTTGGCGGCAGCTGCATTTAATTCGGGGTCTTTGGGATCAATCTCCATGTCTTCTTCCTCCTGCAAAGAGTTGGTAGAAGAAACATCAGTGCACTTGTATATGGCAAAAATCCAAATATCCTTAGGACAGCAGAGGTAGACCACTCGCTGTGCTATTGCACATTTACCATGGTTTGAAAGATCGTCGATTAGGTTCCTAACTGCACTTTTAACGCGAGAAACGAGATAATAAACCTGGATTTTATGGACAAATCAGTGCATATTTGCGACGCAAATGGTCCGAATTGCTTCTTTTGCGGCTTATCTCCGAGATTTCCGAGCGCTTGCGCAGCCTGACTCGCCGCACTCAATGTTGTCAGAGAAGTGCCTTAAATCTGGAAAATGGCAAATAAATAACCCCACCTATGTACGGTTGCCAAGGCAACGAGCGTGAGAGCGTATTGGCCTAGTTACGTGCGGAATAGGGAAGCAGATTTTGCCGAAATTAGGAGAATAGCACACACGCCAGTTTCTGGTCAACTAGCTTGTTTCTACAAAGGAATTGACACTGTTCGGTGTCTGGACACCCTGTTTCACAAAATTCCATTTCAGGGTGGCCACACAATTTTCATTTTGAATTTCCCTGAATAAATCCCAAAATTCCCTGACCTAAACTTATTCGCTAATGCATACATATTTTTAGTCATAATGAAACGTATAAAAGCACTTTATTTGGCATTTTCAAATTTTAGCAAGCAATTTCAAAGAATATTAAAAACAGCATTTATCAAACTGAACATAACTGCAGCTTTCATTGATACACAGCCAACTTGGCTCTCTTTTGGACAAATGTCCAATAACAGCATATAGGGAAAAAATGTTATTGCTGGGATGGCATTTTGCTTGAAAAGTGGAAAATTTCCCTGACCACTTTTTTCCTCCCTGATTTCCATGACCTGTGGCCACCCTGCATTTACTATTTGGTTATTTGGGATGAAACCTTAAGAACAGGCCCAATGAAGGCATTAACTATTGTTTTCTTTGCTTATTTGAGCCAAAATGTCAATAGGGTCAAGGGGCCTGACCATAATAAATATGAAGTTTTTTCAGTGGTGTAGATACTTGAGAACCATGAAGTATTTGAAGTTCTGGTCAATTTTAAAGTAGCCTAAGTTACGGAATAGATTTAGTCCTAGTTAAAAATTGATTTGATTAAAATTCTATATTCAAATCGGTTGAAATGCGCTTGCACGCATGCGCTCTCTTCATGCCCTCCAGTAAAGAGCGCATGCACATCTGCATAAGTGCTAGCCAAATCGGTTAAAATCTATTATGTGACTTAGGCTATTCCGAGGATACATTTATGTTGACAAGTGAGGTTGTCGGAGTGGGCGTGTTTTAAGTTGAGGCAAAAAAAAAATGGCCGCCTGACTTCTCGGTTGTCTTTGACGATGGCATAGCAAATTCAATTAATTTCTATTCTTATCACAACTGTTTGTTCAGTTGGCTCCCTGGCAGAAATAATAAAAAATTGAAATTGCCAAGCTCACGCTTTCATGCTGAGCACGTCGACTCGATGCTTTTCCAGAAGCGAAATCGAAATTTCAATTACGGCAAAGGAAGTCAACGTCTGTCAGATTTCATCCGAAATGCAACCAAATCGTCGTCTAGTAATCCGCTGATAGAAATGTCTCAGTTTGCCCTAGTTTTAGCGAGTTCAAGCTGTGTAGCAAAATGTGCCAACTTATGCTCTCTTACCACCCCTTGTTATCAAACATTAGAATGGCAACTCATTATGTTCATACTTGATATAACGCAAATCATGGGATGTTAAAATATGTATGTTTTATTTTGTAATCTAAATTTACTTATCTAAACCGTGTCATAGATCTTCAAAACTAGAAAATTTGTATTTATTTCTTATTCAAAAGGTTGAAAATCACTGGAATTCCTAAGTATAAATCGAAAAACTTGTACTCTGTAATTTTATAACTGATCTTTTTTTTTTTTTTTCAATAAATTTTCGATGTACGGATTAACTTTATCGTTCCAAGGAATGAGTCACTTTATTATTACATTTTGAATGGCTATACTAATGGAACATGAATGTTAACTTGCATTGTATTCATAAATACTTTCTTAAAAAGACGCCATTTTGAATGGATACTTCACTATTCCAAACATTGCATTTGCAATTTTTAATTTGGTTTTTAATGCTTAAATGGGTGATTGTCTGAGAAGGAATCAATACTTTTTTCGAAAATAAGCTTTGAATTAAATTCCATATTTTGATTGCAAAAATACAACATTTTAAAATACACGCCATTCCGTCAAATGGCAAAATAGCGACAGGAACCACGTGATTCCAGATCCTAGCTCCATCTATGATCTTTTCCGTTCAACTTAAAATTCGGGATTCCTTGACATTCTGTACATGAAATTCAAGTTTAAATTCAACATTTTTCAAGTTTAATACTAAAATCTGACATGAACATTACTAAATAACTTGTAAAGTACACCATTCTGCTCAAAATAGACTATAGCATTGAATAGAGTACTGGAAAACCTGTGTAAAAAGCCTAACAGTTAGTGTTTTTCACTATTTTGAAAAAAGGTGTCCTTGGCATTCATTTCATATAAATAATACGATGAAGGATATATCTACATGATACCAAAATCTGTTTCAAGTGGTTTTAATGGCTAGTAATTTAAACTAAGACTGGATGATATTTAATTATAATCCTGTTTTGAATCTGGAGCAGTGAGCCGAATTACACAGATAACCAAGATACAAGTCCTTCGACTGAATCTGGTTCAAAATGCAAACAATGCACATAGAATCTGTTGTTGTTGATGTGCCAAACCTTAACTGACTCAGGCTGGTTTACTGTCTGTAACTGTGCCAATTGAAAGTGATGGGGATAGTGAAAATGTGCACAAGGTGGGATTTGTGACAGCGTACTTTTTTTTCTCCAGGATTTGAATAACTTCAACAACTTTTTTTTTGTTACAGTTATGCGGCCTAAGATTTTAAAATCTGGTTTTAACCACGTGTATGCTCACGATTTTCGGCATCAATTTGTGCATTAAATCTGTGATATTAGGGGTCTTTCCAACTTACACTGCTCTAGTGGGTCATAAAACAGAAGATGGAAAGATCCTCCAGTTTCAACGAATGCATAAATTTACAAATTTTATTTTCTTCCATATAGAATAATTCGTTCTGCTTTAAATGCTGTCTAGAAAAATAATTTATCGGTGTATATAAATGAAAAGAAAAAAGTAAATGTATTCGAGTTCTTAGAAATAGGAACGTAAATCAAGATGTTCGTTGATTTTTAATACATATTTTCCTTGTTTATGACACAATGGCTATTAGTATTATTACATTTTTAACTAGATAAGGAAAACAAATGCAGTCGTTTGAAAATAGTTGCTCAACCTATGCTTACAATTTTAGAATGTAGCACAACTTGATTTAAGTTCGCTGAAAATATATTTTGGGTTGTGTTTGTGGCGTTATTTTTATCTTCACATGGCTACATCTAAATGTGGCTGAAATCTGAATTTAGCTTGAAAACAGCGTTTTTATATTATTGATGTGTTATTAATTATTAAAGTACATATTTTTTTATCTTACATTTTTGGGATTACAAATTTTCATCATATCTTTTTATGATAAAAGCCGTAGTCACACACAACCTACTCACCAGAGAACTGACTTTGTGACGTCAGCAACCAGGCAGCAAAGATTAGGCTGAAAACAAGGGTACAGACCACACAGAACAGTTGTCTTCTGTACTCTGTTAAAGGACAACAACGGCGCTTTTACGTCCAGCGTTGTCCAGGCTTATGCCCGAACTAAAAATAACGAGAGCTGTCGTGCGCATGCTCACACCCTAACCTATCTGGTAGCAGACGATATTCGGTTGTGTGTGAATAGGGCTTAAAACAGTTGGTTTTTCCACAGTAGGACATTGTCCTGATACATTTATTTATTTTATTAAACTCAAAACGCTCAAAGAGCATACAGTTCGTCAGAACACTTTGAGTTCTGTAACCGTAAAGCTGCGTCTCCACTGCATTGAACATTGAACAAAAATGTTCATCAACATGGTATGCGGAAACAAATTGAGAGAAACAAGTGTGCCTACTGTCATGTATGCGCAAACTTATGACTTTTTTTTGTTCCAGAACAATGTTTCATCAACATTTTTCCGATCGCTCGTGAGGCGGTCCAGACCAAATGGGAAAATGTTGCAACTTTACTGCGCATGCTCAGCCATATAAGTATGCACTTATGTACAAGTGTACACCTATTCGTGTTTTCGTGTATTCCTTGGTAGAAGCGTCATAAACTGGACGCGTTTATTGACTGATTCTTTGAAAATTTTGAGTGAGAAAGGTCAGCATTCTTCAACATGTTGAAGAATACAATGTTTCAGGATTGTTTTGAATGTATGTATGTTTGCAGTTTGCATGTTATATATGTTCAATGTTCAACGTACAATGCAGTGGAGACACGGCTTTGTGTGCGCACGCGCAACTGAATCAGTTCCTCGCGCGTGCGCAGAGACACTTCCGCCAAAATTAACGCTTCCGGCTATAGCGACCAACTTCTGACGTGAAGGTACCTAAATTCTTTAAAAAAAGCTTTCAATTAAAAAATACTGTATGTTGTTCATTGCATGGTTTCTATATGTGACCTGTGGTAAATAAGGTATTTCTGACTAATGAAAAGCGAGTTTTTTTTTTGCGTCAAGCATATCTGGCAATGGCTTTCTGCAGTTTTTTAATCAAATATTGGATCGTTTTACCATTTTCCCTCAACTGCTAACCCATCACTTTTTTTATAATAAAAACTAATGTTAAAATACCTCGCCCTTCCGAGCATGCAATGCTATGTCTGCACTTTCTCACCCTTGCCTTTTTGAAAATTCCTAAGAGAATTCTTGTATGATACGGTTTTATAAACCTGTATGTTACGGTCTAATTAGTAGTTAGGTCTGCTCTAGCTTTTTATACGAAAAACCAATCAATAAATTGACTGAAATGAAAGGTAACACAGTTCGCTATATATAGATGCCAGGGTTTTTGGGCGATGCCTATTTCTATAGCATGCTACAGACAGCCATGATTGATGTGTTTCTGTACATGCAATATACATGTATATTTTACTTTATTAGGTCTGGTGATGCAGATTAGGATTAAATCTGGTAGAGTACATTTTCAAAATATTTTCAGAGTTGTACAAGTATTATTAACGTGATTCAAATACAATTGAAATGTCATTGCGAAAAATAGCCCTAGAAACACCTCATCTATAATATTTTTGCAAGCTTTGAATGAAAACTGTCATCGAAACTTTAGCAATTTGAACTTGGATATTACAGTGATTCTTAAAATTGATTGAAATTTTGTGTAGGATTGATAACAAGTTCATCAAGTTGAAAAAAAAACACCACCCAAAGCCAGAAATAGAAACATCCTGAAAGGAAATAATACCAGAGTTACTGTAGAGTATCCATAGATGGAAAAATATTTGAATGATATTTTTGAACTTGGGATAGATTGCTCTAGACCTTGAACAAGGTTTAATCAACGAGATGACGTCAAAATTTATCGTTTTAATCTGTTTCTCGTCTATATTTTTGCTAGATAACTAATGTATATGTTATGTACTGTTACTCTGAAACTGTCCATCAACTAAGATTTTGCTAATATGTTTTTATACCATTACTAGGAACTTCACAAAATCTTCAGTAATCTTCAGCCATGCAAAACTAATCAAATTTTTTAAAAAATAGCTTATATGATTGTTAGATCTGTGCTCAAATTAAGGTAGACAAAATAATAGAAACACTTGTTCAGATACACTTTCATTTATTGTCCTCGTCAAGTTGTTGATGTTGTATTGAAGGCTGATGGTGGCCTAACATGATATTAACAAAGAATTTCCTTTATTTTGGCAACCATCTTATAAATGATGAATCACCCTGTAGTCTGAGGCATTTTGCGATTTCTAATCTCCTTTAAACCTGCTCCTAATCAATAATAACCGACGCAAAAATCCATTTTATCTCGTTAAGGTATTGTTCGGGATGCTAACAATAACAAGAGTGTGGATGTGTTCTCCATCTAGGATTTTCCGCCCTAATTTTATTGAATTTATTTAATACGATGCACAAATTCGATAGACAGTCCGATCGATACACCGTTGTTTGCGAAGCAAATTTCAACCGTTTCGAAACTTGCTAAACAATTTTTAGCAAGCACAGTCCCAAAGAATATTAAAACACCGTGAAATTGCGCTGCTTTCCCTTCATTCCACCTCATTAAAAATTGAAGCACTTCTAGGTGTAATTCTGGGTCCGGATATATAATATATATGGTGAGGACCACGCAATTTCAACGAGAACAACTGAAATGGGAGACTTGGATATGCGAAAATAAAGATTGAAACGAGTGGGTTTCAACAGTCTTTTCACTCTGGAAAATAATGGGGGAACACGAAATAAAAAAGCTGTTTTTTCTGGACGAAAAAAGATGAGAAAATGAAGAAGATATATTCTCGATTTCCGAGTGATTTACCTTATTGGCGTCGGCGTTACCGTTCTCTTGAGTGGTTGCACCACCTGCAAGAAATAACAAAAAACGAATTTAGTAACCTTTATTGCGAATGTTGAATCTAGTTTCAAATTCCTCAATCTATGGTGGACACAGAAACAGGTATTAGGACGTGGAAAATTGGGTTTTTTAGATGAGTTTTCCCACGAGAAGCTGGCTTAATTAATTCAAGCAAATCAAAGCGTGGTCAACTGGTTTTTTTATTAGGTCATATCAATAAAAGTGTACAAACTCCTGGAATTGAAACTGGAATTAGGTTTGTAAAAGCATTTGCTAAGCGAAAGTATTTCTATATCGATTTAAATATACTGTATAATTGCTAAAGATTGTAGCAGGAAAAATTGAAATATTCACAATATTTGTAATATAGTTCATAGTCACACAAGTATAGTATACTGAACAATATACATAGGACAGCAAACACGTGTGACGTGTATCTCTTGGACTTATCACATGCAATATGTATGAATTAGTGTAATAAGCTTAAATCATCTTTTCCAGCTGATTTACAGTCATGTATGAATTATGTAATGAAAGATGTTCATAAATATACTGTAAGTGCATTTCCTAAATTCTATATTATCAATAAGAGTACAGTTTTACAGAGGCAGAATAAGTATAGCACCTTAAAAATGTAGTAGGGCCCCTTTTCATTATTATTTATGTGGAAAATTTTCCAAAACAATTACTTTGTCTTATGTGTATAATTTCCCACACGGAACAGAAATGCATTTACAATGATTTGCAATGCATTTAAAATACATATAGATTGAGACACCGGAAATGCATTTAAAAATGCGTTTTGAAATACATTTTGAAATGCATTTTTAGAAATGTATTTCTAAAAACGCATTTACAAATGTATTTCAAAATACATTCAAAATAAATTTTGAAATGCATTTCAGTGTCTCAATCTATATGCATTTTTGAAATGCATTTCTTTTCCATGTGGGTTGTAAATGCACTAGTGATATGAAATACTCGAAGATTGAATCGTAAATTCTTGACAATTGGTTTAATTTTGCAGATTATTTATTTCTTTTGGAGGAAATGTTCGAAGTAAATAGCTTTTGACATTTATTTGATTTTTAAGTAACTGAAATGCATCACCGAACATGTCGATGGCTGCCAGTTTTCTCGTTTATTGCCTTCTTTTAGCCAACGTTGGTGCACTGTTTGTTGCAGATTTGCCAAAACTAAGCTAAAAACTCATTGTTTTCGAGTATTGATCTTCACTCGTGTTATGTAAATTTCACGCAGCTGACGGCATACATCTGTTTATACGGTTTCGGGATGTTAAGATGAGATTGGTTTGTTTCTATTTTGTGTTAAGGTCAAAATGGGATCATGTATACGAATAGTGCGAGAAACCTTTACGCGCCATTTTAAGCAAGAAAAAGCTCGTTTATCAGCTAAGATCACAATTTATTTCCAAGTAAGATTAATTGGCTCAATGGGATGACTGTAGCACAATTTGATAAATTGTCCACTGTCACCTGAACCATTACAAATGGTTTATCATACGTCATTGCAAAAGTGGATCTTTAATGGAGCGCTGTTACATTCTAGTCGCTGTAATGTAATTTGAAAAATACATCTCCAGTCGGCCATTTTTTACCTTTTAATAATCGATTAGGGTTTTGATGGTGGATATACGTAGCTAGTATTTGATCACATGGGAAAGAGTGCGTGGTGACCTGAAGCTTTTCTCGTTTGCTTTGTTCTTTATGATACACAGAAAAAGTTCTGATTTAAAAAATAATGCAAAGCCACATAAATATTTCATGCTCGTAGTTCATAAATACCGTTATGATACAAAATCAAGGCTTAGAAGGCACAGATTATTTATTATACACGAGATACGTTATGACGCCAAAACTCATTGCAAATATGTACATCAGGGACATCGAGTCTTACAAATAGGCACATTTAAAAATAATGTTTATGAAACTATGAATATATATATATATATATATATATATATGTATGAAAATTCCTTGAGAATATACCGCTGGTATTTTTTGTATGCTATAATATAGTTTGTCTTTTAGAGACCAACAGTCCCAATGTTTGCAATATATTAACAGCTGGAGTTTGCAGAATAGTCGAAAATGTATCTTCAATATCATCATGAACATCAATAACCATGGGCTCAGTGCCAAAAATCGTATTTCTAGTTTAAAAACAAGGGGTTAAACAGTGTCAAAGCCACTTGACATGACAACCCTCCTGACAGCGATTCTAAAGGAATTTTTGTTGAATTTTCTATAGGTCTTTATAGTAGTGAAATAAAAATTATGCTGACGTGCAGCGCCACCTACATGAGGGAAATTTGAAAGATTAGTAACAAAAGTACACAACTGGAAAATGTCCTTAAAATTATTGTATTTTTAATTAAGTTACAATTAATTATATTTAGGCATCGTTTATTTTTTGGCTCACGGTGTATTACGGTCGATTAAGTAATTGGCTATGGTAAAACGTACCAACAATCTTATCTCTAGTTTAAAAGTAGGGGTTAAACCAGAGTTAAAAGTCATCTCATATGACAACCGTAGTGACAGTGATTTTAAAAGAATTTTCGTTTAGTTTTCTATTCAATTTACAGGTTTGTAATTGTATAAATGAATGAAAATTTAACTGGTGATTACATAATTGACATTAATGAAACCAACCGAAAATTGTGTCTCAAGTTTAAAAACAGGGGGTTAAACCAGAGAGTTCAAAGTTATCTCATATGACAACCCTCGTTACAGTGATTTGAAGGAATTTCGTTCAGGTTTCTAAAGATCTTTAATGGTAGATTAAGTAACTGGACATGGTAAAACGGTAAAACCCAACAGAAATCATACATGTATCTGTAGTTTAATAAGAATGGGTTAAACCAGAGGGTTTAAAGTCATCTGATATGAAAACTGGCTACAGTCATTTAAGGAAAATTTCATTCAATTTTTTCAATCTGCTAAATGAAAATTTAGCATTTGATTAAGACCTTGACCATAATTATGCAAACCATTTTTTTTTTTTCATTGAAAAAAATGTGGGAAACCTATGTGAGAAATTTAACGCATTTTATGTGCCGTGAGCAACAGTTGAAAATGATTGGTCTATGGAGAAATAATTCCAAATGAATTAACATAATTGCTTATCATACTTTTTGGTATGTTCATTATTGTAATCGACTCCATGGTGACAAAGTGAACAGTGTCTTTCCTTTAAAATTAGCCCGTTTTTTATGTTCATTCCCCGCGTCCTATTTTAGATAATTTCCGTTCTTTAGGCGATTATGCGAAATCGTGCAACTAGGAACATCATAAAATTATCGTAAAACGTAATAACCCGTCTTATAATTCGGGTTTATTAGTTCTTCTATGTCGCGAGAGAGAAGTTGTTTTTAATAGTTCATCCTGCAATAAGGTAGCCTAAAATTAAACAAAATGTGAGTAATGAAAGTTTGTTGCAACACGAAATTCCGACGAAGCCTCGAATAAATCAGGTAGCTACCCGCTTTTTTCTTTCCTTTACCAATATAATTTGATCGTTAATCAAAGATTTACCAACACGATAGCGGGGCCATGCTGAGGAACACCAAATAATTATCTAGTCAATCCCTAGGAAGTAGCACGAAAAAATCAAAATAGGCCTAATGACCTTGTTAATATTTTTTCTTTTTTTCCCTGGAAATGAGAGCTCTGGCTGCTTACTTTCAGGTTTCCGATAATAATGATCACGGATTTGAGTGAAAAAACACACGAAAGCCTAGTAATCAGTCTGTTTCTACATTAAGATTTAACGCAATACCTGTAATGTGTTACGTGGTAATTATTGCATCATCGTGTCGACCACGTAATGTGGTCGTTGCTTGTTTTCGATAAATTATTTATAAGGCCAACGATATTGGGGTTTTTAGAGCTAGAACTAAATCGTGAATCAGATCCTCACTTGGGAAATTTCATCAGTTTAAGCCAATTGTGGATTGAGCGAGGTCTGTTATCTGCAGACACAAACCTCGTTCTAATGACGTCAAGGGGGAAATTTTCATTCACTTATATATAAAAAATTCATGAAAATTCGTAGAATTGTAACTTAATAAAGACTCAATTTTCGGAAAATTGTTTGAATACAAGGTTTCAAACTGACAGCTGAAAAATCCTTATGCAAGTCATGTCTGGAGGAAGTATTCATTCACCTTTTTCACCGACTTCCTGTATATCAAAAATTCATGTAAAGTTCTCAGAATTGTAAATTATTAATGACGCAATTCCTGGTAAAGAAGGATACTCTCTGTTTTCATATATGGTTTCAAACTGATAGCTGAACCATCCTCATTAAAGTGACGACATGAGAAATGTTCAATCACTTTTTTTTTAATGGGAAAAAGTCATGAAATCTTTCAGAATTTTAAATATATTTATGACACAATTTTCGGTAAAACACGATAGCCTCTTTTTGAATATAAGGTTTCAAACTGATAGCTGAACAATCCTTATTCACAATGTCATGAGCAAAATTTTATTGACTTTTTTCAAAGTCTTCCTGTATATAAAAGATCATGAAATGGTAGATTTTTTTTTAAATTAATAAACAAGTTTGAAAAATGTCTGTTAATTTGAATTCTCGTGCTGCCACCTGCTGGCAGCGTG
>JAQGAE010000317.1:0-41381 GCA_034696685.1 Julus scandinavius | reverse complement strand
GTGGCGCTGTGGCTTAGTTGGTTAAAGCGCCTGTCTAGTAAACAGGAGATCCTGAGTTCGAATCTCGGCAGTGCCTACCTTTTTTTTATTATAAAATCTCGTCGGTTTGTAGCATCTTGGTGGCCCCAACAAGAAATATAACAAATATAAGTTTCTTATTGTTACGATTTTTAAAGAATCTCTCTTCTGCCAAGGAATAAAGTGCTTGTAAATTTTATCCATAAACAAACCTAATTTGCAGACATCAATAATGGAATGTGGGGAAAACTCAACACATTTACACACATCAGTGCCGTTTTTTGAGCGTTAAGTGAATAAAAATATTGTTCCTTTCCCACGTATATAGTCTTTTCACATATAATTCTGTTGAAGCATTTACACAATGATCAGAGACAGAACTCACACGCAACGGATGTGTGTAAACAATGTTTGACGTATTTATTTATTAGTTTCAAAATAAACGGGAGAAGGCCGGCTTACTGATAAAATCATAAATAGGGAAGGGATTAATTTAATCTACTATTAATAAATCCCAAGTGAACCGAAACAAACAGTTTGTGAGTTTTTGCTGTATAATATGTACTTTGAAGATAAAGTCATATAATACTAAAGTTCAAATTGTAAACGACCAACGAAAACCTTACAAATTGTGAACATGTCGGCTGTAATTATAAACGCTTAATTTGAAAGAAACGGTAATAAGCATAGGGCGTACGAGATTAGGCATAACATTATTTAGTCTCCTTTTCATATTTGTTAAATTATTTAGAATTTATGATGTTTAAAACATACCACTTTTACAACCACGTCACTCTACTTCAACAACAAAAAATTCATAGAGAAGACTATTTTTTATCCCAGGCAATTTTTTGGAATGTCTTGCCATTGCAACTTATAAAGGTTAGTTGTCGTCACAAAAATAAAATAATAATAGTTAGCAATTTTACTAGAGTTAAGAAATGAATACTTACTAAATAAACTATGTTATTTCGTGTGTTTATCTACTTGTTTATTAAACAACTTCGTAAATATATGAAGGGTCTGCATGAATAGACTAGAACGACTCTTCAACGGACACTGAAATTCAAAAATGCTTCCAACGTCTTGTGTCTAGAGCGTCGTAGCCTTGACTAAATTTCGCGGGAAAATCCATGCGCCTGTTGATTATCATTTCGTTGCTATTATTAATAGTGTTTCTTCAACGTCTAAATAAAAAATGATTAGTACTGAAGATTTGGAAATTACTGACTTATTCGAGGATGAAAATATTGATAATGTTACGAGTGCGGCGCGACGGAACGAAGGAGACGCGGATGAAGATAATGTCAACGACGAGAGCTCCACTACTGCTGTGAAAGGAGCAGCGAAAAGGATAATAAGAAATCCTCAGCCTAAATTAAACCCCCAAAGGTAAATATGTCGGAGAATTATGATCACATTCATACGTCATCTTAATCATTGAATGGTAAACTTAACCAGTGTTTATTATTTAGACTGTTAGGTGATCGAGGAATCGTGCAACTACCCAAAATATTCTCCGAAGTTAAATTAAAGGGCAAAGGACACGAGGTATAGATTGCATTTCAGCTTATATTTTCCAAACATTTATAATGTTCATTTACTTATGGCATAACGTTTTCAGAAAGATGACTTGGACAGAGTAATGAAATCACTCGAACATTGGTCCCATCGCCTGTTCCCAAAGTTTACTTTTGATGACGTTCTTGAGCGAATTGAGAAACTCGGTAGTAAAAAATCAGTTCAGGTATTAAGTCAACCATTTTATGAACTGTTATCAATCAATCCAAGCATGAAATGTGATGGAAATTTTATCTTTTGTAGAACTGCGTGGGAAGGATACGTATGGATATGCCCATTTTAGATGAAGATTTTGTTAGCAACAGAGATGATAATATTGTTGACAGTGAGGATGAAAATCCTCCACCAGTCATTGATGAACAACTGCATGCATCCATATTTGGCCCTCCATCTACTAGTCAAGAAAGTCATCATGTTCATGAAACAATCAGTTTGGAAGTTCCAAAAGTGACCCAAGTGAGTGTTTCATTTTTTTGGCGTTTTCCAATCACAAATATAGAAAAATTGTTTTGTCAAATTCTATATAGAGCGACAAGTTAAAAACGCTTCCATATTAAAAGTATGTATTTTCTACATCACTTTTTTATTTAACAGACATTAACAGCTGATCAACTGGCAAGAATTGAACAGAACCGGTTGAAGGCCTTGGAAAGAAGAGCTGCTCGATTGCTAGAGGCTGCTCAAAGTGTTCCCAAATTAATCGAAGAGACGACAGTGAGTGCTGAAAACACTTCAAATATGAGCAACGTGCCACCAGTGCATTCAGAAGGCCATACTGAACAAACTGGGGATAGTGATGGAATGTTAATGGATGAAGACTTGCATTCTGCACTAAATGATTCTGATGTCAACACAACAACAATGGATAGTGCTCCATCAGGGTTAGAATCGATATCTACAAGTTGTGAACAAGTCACACAAAACAAAACGAGCGATGGCAAAGCTCACACAATATCAAAATCTGAGGCATCCCAAAGTTCTAGTCAATCAAGTTCACAAAATGGCTCAAACTCTCCAAGTGGTGGAAATTTGATAATTAATGACAATGAAGTTGCCCCAGACAAAATCATCATTGAATCTGAGTTGCAATGTAGAGTGGAAGACATGATGTATGATGATGCAATTGAAAAGAAAAGTGTGTCAGATCAAACAGAAGCACATATGGATGTTGATGAAACAGGAGTATCAGAATAACCTTTTCAAAATGTGAAAGTATAATACTTGTAAATGCATCTGACTTTTCCATGATTTTAGAGATATGTTATTCCTACGTTATTGTTATTAGTTGAAAATAAACTATTGTATGCATGCTTAACTTGAAAAATTAGACACTTATGATTTTTCCACACCAGATATGCATACTTTATCCTTTTTTTAAGACTACGCATCTATGCAGAAATCTGATACATTTTCTAAAACACGATCCAACAAAACAATAAAAAAATACGTTCATTGTTTTTTATACATTATACACATGTAATACAATGTATTATTTATACAGCATATTTTATACCGTTAGTCACCATCACTACCTAATCCTGCAATTTCATCTTCATCTCCACCCATTGCCTTCCAAAATTCAATAGCTACCTATATATTTAATGACAAAACGAAATTATTATAGGTAAATAGATGTGAACATGAAATTTCACCTTTGGAATACCTTTTCGGCATAAACCTTTCTCTCCGATAAATGCAAGTCTTTGGCCCTGTCTGTAAAATAAGATATAATAATGAGAAATGAATTGCAGTTTGGATTAGTTCAATTATGCATTTTTACCTTTCATTTGTTGAAATGCATCAAACAATGCTTCAAAAGATTGTCCCGAACTGTCCTTTCCCAAAGCTTCCAATAAATCGGAATCTGGTAAACCTATTTTTAAGACATCAATCTTTGTTAAAGCTGAATGTGACAAATAAAGTTCTTGTATTTACCTACAAACGCTTACTCTGTTTTGAATCCTCTTGCAATTCATTGATATTTGCATTTTCCATACATGCTTCCAGATCATCTAATAAATAGCCATAAACATACTTCATTCAAAACATACTGTATCTTGAGATTCAATTGGTGTTATTAAAAAGTCAAACTTTTCATATCAGCAGGTTCTTCAGGTTTGGAAGCATCAGATTTCAGAATATTTTGAAGCTGTGAAGAGGATTTTTCTGAAATTGTAACCAAAGATAATGTAAAACTGAAATATATATCATAATTAAACCAATGTTAAGAACGGTTAGTTGCAGTCGATACCTTTCATAATGAGATTTGGCCAAGTATGAGCATGAAGTGCTTGGATTATCCTTTTCATTCCTGTTGTTTCAGCAAAATCATCTAAATAAATGACATTATAGTGTTTGAAATGAGTTAATAACACCATGGCAAGATGGCACCAATTTGCTGCACAGTCGCAAAATAGTAGTTTAAGCATAATACTTTACCTTCTTCGCTATCGCTTAATTCATCCGGGTAAAGTTCTATAAGTTCAAACCCATTTCGTATACACCATTCTTGAGCAGTTAATTTTGAATCAGATGCTGTAATTTTCATATAAAATTTTTAAAAAAATGAAATTGGTAATTTACGGAAAATGAATGAGAACGAATAGAGAAGACAGCCACTTACATTTCTCTTGTGAACAATTATCGCAAACCAAGAGCCGAACTTCAGGCTCGAATCCCTCCAATAAGGACATCATCACATCCACACGAGTAAAACTTCCCGGCTTGATAATTTAAAAAGCAAGGTATGTTAAGGCGGTGCACAAGCCAAATCCAAGTCCTATACCTGCCATGTATTTTTCATTACATATGGAGAATTGTTCTAGATATCATGTTGGCAGGAGAGGACAAAGGAAGTACATGGTTCAAACATAAGTTTGAGACATATGGCCCAAATCCATGACGAATTTCACCTTTTTAGAAAGCATTACAGCTAAACATGAGCATTCTGGACAGCACAAGCCATTGATTGACATGTTGCAAGACTTCATTACTCACTTTATGATTATCAAAGTATACAACCAAAGCTTGCATGTTTTCCAGCACTTCACAATTGCCAAATTTTCCATTCTTCACGACGCAAAGATGCACATCAGCTGTGTAATACTTGGTATCAATGCCCCATAGAAACGTCGGAATGGTATTAGTATAGACTGGTAAGCTTTTTGGTAACTGGTCTTCTTGAAGAATTCCTGAAATCAAAAAAATCGAAATCGCATATTCATTTTGACAGATCACCAACCTTGCAACCGATGCATGTGTGGGGAAGCATCATCAGCATGAACTAATGATGTAAATTTACTATTGTACACCTCTAATAATGTAAAATACGTGCTAATAACTAAATTTAATTACCTTTTACGATATCCAACTCATTAGTATCAGAATAACTAATAATTACTGCACAAGGCAAAGGAGTAACACTCCTACAACTAGCCATGATAAACCGGCAACTGTTATAACCAGAGGGAACTGCGGTGATGGAATCTCCTAAATTTACCATCATGCATCACTCAATTGAAAACAAAACCCCGCCAAATTTAAATATTTCGGACGGTTTTACCACTTATACTGCAAAGAAATACCCTAAATTTCTGTAAGTATGAAATATATTTGATAATGTATGATTATCCAGGGAATACTTGGGCCTTTTCGAAATCATCATCATATATTACATCAATTAGGTGTACGGCATACATTATTTTAAAATCAAGTAAACGCAACTTTTTAAAAAAATTATGTTTAAAATGTTTAATTTTAAAATTATGTATAATAGAATCAATGTTGTGTCTTTAACTAGTATTTATTGGATCTCCTTTGATTAACACTTCTCCTATTCAGTAGAACCCATTTTATCCATCCTGGTTGGGACTGGAGGTTGGACGGTTAATAAGGACTTTATAATGATACATCAGCAAAATACACTTGATACCATATTTAATCTTTTTTATATACTATCCATTAGTAATTATCATAATTACAAAATCAATGCAGACCAACGAGTTCGCAATCAAGTCCATAATGATTCCTTAAATATGAATGGCCTTTTGAAACAATGGAGTACGTAGATCAGATTCTAAACACCAGCTTTAATATAGCTCCTTAATATTTGGAAATAAAGAAAGACAATTAAACACAAAATAAGCCTTTATATACAATTAGACTGTAACTGGAGTAAAACCACGACCATTTTGTGAAATAAATGCAAATATCCATCATCCAGAATGTAAAACGCATTACAAGAGCACATAATTTTATTATTGTTGAGGTATGGGTAATATATTGCTTTTACACAAATTTAAAATGTAAATTGTTACGAAATCTCCCTGTCAATTTCAAATTGCAAACAAAAGCCTTTTTTTCCCAAAAGTAAACACTGTTGATTTATGCTCTTTTGAGAAATCAGCTAATGGTAATTTCTAAATAAACGAAATTTCACCTTAGGCCACCAGGGTAATTTCAGAGCATTTAACCGCAATAATTCCAGTTCTTACATTTGCCACCAAACCCACAGGAAGCGCATGCAATTCACAAAAGACACCAATACAAAACGGATCCACTTTGCAAAGAGAGAAAAAAAATGACTTAATAGGGAAGCTCGTGTGCATTACAATGAAAGTATGCACTTTTGAAACATCAAATTTATAGAATCGTTGATCACTGAGACGACATCTGTCATTGTATTCAAAGGTTGGAACGAACGAAACCACTTGAACAACACTATTTAATTAAGACATTGGAATTGAAAAAAGCTGATCAAGTCTGTTGCTAAGCTAGCTGAACACTTTTCTGTTAAATCCAAAAAAAAAGTGAAACTATCATTGTCAGGATCATATATACGTATACTGCATAACTATCCATTAAAACCAAAACCGATTTAAAACTATTATTATTAAAACTTTCCAGAAAAGTACATAAGCTTGACTAAAATCTGTCGATAGGCTAGGAAGACCAGTGAAATAGCTAACTTAATCTGCAATGAAAATCGGCACGTGAAAAATACATTTATTAGGTCTAAGGAGTTTTTGCATGGGCCTTTCCTATGTAGCATTAAATGAGGTTTCTTTGGCATGGTTTCAGTAATTTGGGTCTAATCTAGTTGTGATTTCAATGGCCATTTGATAAATATTAAGGATTTGCTTATATATAGTTCTAGTAAAAGTCAGTGGTCTTACGTTATTTGCAGTCGATTTAAAAATCTTTACAATGGTTTCAAAAATGATTTTCATTGATTTAAGCACCAGAATATTTCCAAGTACTAATGCAGAAAATATCTCTGTGTATCTATACTGTTTAAGGCAAAACATGTACCACATTTGATTTTTTATGATAATGTAGCATTTCCGGACATTTCATATATCATCTATTCTTATTAATCTCACTTCGATATCTCAATGGGCATAGCGTACAGTATCTACCTCTTCATTGCCCATTTATCTATGTTCACCGAAATTAAATTTAAACCGTCAAGAATTTAAACAATAACGGATTTCAATTTTCTAAAGTAAACAAAAGAAACAGCTATAAAAAAGCTCGAGGAGCAGTAATACTTCAAAATTATGCACTAGTTGTGTTATATCTGATATGAAAAAAAAAAGGCCCATATCAAATATAACAACGCATCTCTACTCTAGTATAACGAAATTTCGCTATAAAAACTAAAAGTAGACAAGTTTTCCATTCTTACATCAACAATTAGTTATCAGAATCGTTATTCTACATGGTTGTGGTCTATTGTTTAATAAGGAGACAATGATGCATATACATGGAAAACGTAAGCTAAAAGACAATTTTGCGATAATTTCAATGTTAATTTTTATGAATCTATCCTCAATTATATTGCTTAGGTCAAAGAAATGTTGATCTCCATTTATAGTGGCATTTTACTATTTAAGTGATACATTTTTTTAAATGCAAAAAAGCCACCAGTATTCACTTCATTATCTCCTTAGAAGATTAGAAGATAAATTAGCTAGGCTTGGGGTTGATAATAAGTTTAATGTATTTTAAATTGATGTGCTGGACGGCTCAGTGTGTATGTAGTATTTCCTTTGTTGTTTTTTTTTTTCAAATATTCTTAATGTTATTATGGCAGAATAGGCTTTTATCTAATTTCTTTAGACTCTTGGCAATGCAACATCAGTTAAAAATTTCAATGAGTTTATGCGTTTTCACATGGATATGTAAATCACACTTGGCCACAGTTAGCAACATTCTTCTAATCACTGGCAGCCATTTCAAAAAATTAAGCAGAACATACCACTTTTTTAAAATATCAAAGACATCGAAGGCAACTTGAAATAACTACAATATACAAGAACAACGCTTTGGCTGTTCCAGTTTTTTTTAAATAAATTTTTGAACATCTACTTGAAAGTATCGTTAAAAACTGCTTGGAAAAGTTGGAATCGTAGAGCTAATAACACCGCGAGCAGGCCGGAAAGGTATTCAAGCATATGCTTCATTCCTAATCAAAAATAAAAATACATGTTCTTTCAACCCGAATTAAAAAACACCACTGCAAATTCATACCATCTCACCAAGTGTAATATGTCGTAATGCACACGCGTGAAATGTTCGCCATCACAACGAATAAACTCCACGCTTGGATCGGTAAAACCCTTGTGCTCGGTGTGCACAAAACAATGTGCGGAACAAAGGCCAGCACATCTTTTCACAAAGTGAAGGCACGTCTGGACAGGAAAGTGCTAAAAAGTCTAGGAATCGATAGCTTTGTGAACTCCAGTGTGTTTCTTTCCCATCCAGTACTGTATGCACCATAATAAGAGGAAACGATCGCTCTCCGTGTTTCCAATTTTTTTTTCTTTTTTTTTTTTTTTTTACAATGCTCACAAATCAACTGCGGTCGGTACTACAATTTTCACGTGCTTTTCCATTCCGTGGTTTACTCCGTCGCCAGGATGAGAATTGCTGTGAGACGGAGGTTGCTTTCTCTTGCCCATGATTTTACCGCTGGTAATGAGGCGACCAAAGCCTTCCTGGTGGGCGAACGCATAACCTGAACGGATGGAACGCCTGCTGCGTCTCGTGCTGGGCGTTCGCAGCATAGTTTCCGAAGATCGAGACCTCAAGCGAGACACGCGCTGTTTTAGACGCACCCTGTCGGAAAGGGTTGGGTTCACATCCACATAGTAAAACCTAATTGCTAAGATAGGGACTATTAACATGAAGACAGTCAAGAAGAGGGTGAACCAATACTGCGACGATTTCATGGTTTGGCGAATTACACCCATGTAAGTGCCCCCGACAAAGTTACTATTGATAAAGAAGGTAGAACAGAAATAAAAGATAACACTTCCCCAGATTACTATGTGATTAATAAAAGTCCAATAGGCAGTGTCTAAGGCAATCTGAAAAAAAAAAAAATCTTCATTGGAAATGCTCTCATAATAACCATAGCAGAATATTGGTGCATAAAATTGTATCTACCTGTGCAGTAACCACCACAACAAGAGTAGATGAGACCACGGTGCCAAAGAGCTGGTGATCATTTATAGTAATCCCATCTGGTGTAATTGCATCTCTGAAGGCTCCATACGGAATGAAGAAGAGAATAAAAGAAGTAATAACACCGTGGGCAATACTTTTGAGAAATTCCTTCTTGTTAAAAAACTGATTTGTGTGTCCTGGGCTGTACAGGTTGGGATATTTGAGGGAATTCTTGTCATTTACATCCTAGAAATTAGGTAGTAAAACTAGAATTAGCCTTTACTTTCTCAATGCTTTTAAGAAATAGTGGGAATATTCCAGAATTACCTGATCGAATATGCCCAATGCCAGCACTGGGAGAGAAGTGTAGAACACATTATAGCATGAGATGAAAAATGGATCATATAATGTCTGGAAGACAATGAACAAATTGTGTGTCAAAAAATTGAAATGGGAGATCTATTAACTAGCAAAACTATCAAAGCTACTCAAACAAGTTTGTCTAATAAAACAAGTGACCATTTTAAGCAGGTAACTACTACATGTTTATAATTTAACTTTTGATTTAAAAAGCATTGATCGTACACTAATTTTGAAGGCTCATGCCACATAAAACTGCATCATTCAATGAATGCTTGAAAATTAAATTCACGATAATCACAAAATCCTAACCCATAAACATGGTATTTTATGCGAGCAGATTACATGACAAACCAGCGATTGAGTACCTTTATCGTCCTTGCGAGTTATCTCAAAATTGTTTACCTGCGCTGAGAAGCCACAAAAGAAGGCAAACCAAAAGTGGCAGAGGGTAAAGGCAAAATTCTTGTAGAAAAAGTACCGCAGAAATTTGCACATCCTCAAGTAGGACCACCGGCCATGGACCAACAACAACCGTTCCAGATAACGGAATTGTGCTATTGAGAAATCGCTGGCCAGAACAGCTTGCATACCCTCTTGTCCAGAAATTCCTACTCCAATATGTGCAGCTAAGATAAAAGGATTCATTTAATCAAGAACAAAAATCACTGATTTAGACAAAAATTGTTTTAAAAAAAATGTCAGCTAGCATACTTTTGATCATGCTGACATCATTTGCTCCATCCCCAATAGCCAATGTCACCGCCTTCTTGTGACGCTTTACTAGATCCACAACCATTGCTTTTTGCAAAGGGGTTACACGACAGCAGATAACTGCTTTGCAATGGCTTGCTACCTCCAAAAACAGCAATTCCATTTTTGGATGAAGAGCGTGTACCTACGTTTCAATAATACATTTGAAACTTCAATAGATCAGGAAAAGCGCGGAAATGAGGCATCATGATATATTTAGGCTTACCAGACTATAGCCATTGACCACAAGTGCGAAGCCACCAAAACTATCGGTCCCTTCTTCACTCACATCGTTTGGTGGCGACTCAAAAGTGACCACGCTACATGTAGATTTAACACCAGCTTGGTGTTGCGACAGCATAGCTCTTATTGTCTCTCTGAATTTGTGCATTTGATGTTCTACTTCGTCATATTCGTGCCCATCAACGATGAATATATCTAACATTTCATCAGTCAAGAGCTGGCATGAATATCCAATGTTAATTGCAGTTTCTAAAGGCATCCAGAAAACAAAATTAATGTTACAACGCAGTTTTAAAAAAAATTAAAACGTGAAGAAACTAAAAATTCCATATCAATACCTTGTTTATCCCCGGTTAGGACCCATATTTTAATGCCTGATAATGCCAAATTTGCAATAGTTTGTGGAACTCCATCTTGCAATTTATCTTCAATTGCAGTAGCTCCAAGCAGTGTTAAACTTTGTTCGATCTCCTCATAGACATCATCCAACTTTTTCTCTCTGTCCTCCATGGCTATGCTAATAATTCAAAACAGAAGTATTTTTTTAAAATATAATAATGACTTAATACATTCTTTTAATTGCCTCGTAGCCCTACCTGGCTTCATAATGCCTCATTTTCCACTGATTAAAGTAGTCTTCTTCAAGGTCTTTAACTCCGAGGCACAGAGTGCGAAGCCCTTCACCGGCAAATTTCTAAGAACAATAAATTGCCATTTATAATGAAACCACTAGAAAAGTAATCTGGCAATGTCATGCACTTCTGAAGGAAAATAGCTAAGATTTTTCTCTTAACATTAACAGTAGATGATTCAAGGAAAAAAAAATACATCTCCAAAACAAAAAATACAGTTCTTCCAGATTATAAATTATTCCTAAAAAGAACTATTTTGTAAATTTTTCTGTTGAAAATTAAATAACCAACCCTCTTGAAAGTTTTGAAATTTAACCAACAGCACTGCCAAAAGCACACAAATGAATACACTGCACATACGTTTAGATGGTCCATCGTTTTATTCCTTATAGAATCTGAACCAGGACCCAATCTTTCATAGATCACAGAATCGGCTCCTTTGCAATAAAGCCTTAATTGACCATTTCTTCTTAAAATCACCTAAAATAAAGGAGAATATTAAAACTCCACGGCTTATAAATGTAGTTTTTGCTATTGAAAAATAAGTTTTAATGGAATAGCAACCTACCGACATGCGTTTCCGCACGTTATTAAAATCTAAAATACACAGCAATTCGTGGATTTCGGTCTTTCCCAATACCTCGATTGTAATGCTGCTCGGAGTGCGTTCCTGCAATGAAAGAGTCCAATATTATACAACTATAATAGTAGCACACAGTAAATAGCTAACGAATCAACCGCAACCGTACTTTAAAAACAAATCCAAAATTCCGAGCAGCAGCTGTAAGGGCTTCCTCGTCAGGCGACTGAGCCTGATAGACAAGTTTGCCTGAAAGAAACAATGAACGGCTTTTAATTTACATTGCATTAACAAGCAAATCTGTGAAAAGAGAATGACGAAAGAATTGCACACCATCTTTTTCATCTGGCATCACCGTGTGGCATAAAGCCAGCAAACGAAAGAAATTATGTACATCTTGTTCCTTATTATATACAGCATCTAACAGGGTCTGGTCAAACCACTGAAACAATGGCTCGTGCATGGGATTATCAGAAAAATCGACGCGAGGAGTACTCTAAGAGATAAAAAAAGTATTCGTAAGTCGAGAAATTCTCACACCGATTCAATGTCATTTGAAAATTTACAAAATAGCAGCAGATAATTGTAAATTAAAAAGGTGATAAACATTAATACATAATATGACATACATTATAACATTAAAGATATTACAAACCTCTGTAATTTCTAACGGTTCCATGGTTCTTTCATCCAAAAGATCGCCGTAGTTCTTGCCTCCAATTGAACATTTATTGAAAGTCATTATATTCTACAAAGAAAATCAACATAAAAAGTTGCACTCCACCACTAAACAATCAGTAAATTTGTAACTCAATAACGCACCTGTGTAAGGGTTCCAGTTTTGTCGGAAAAAACGTACTCGATTTGGCCCAACTCGTCATTTAGAGTTGTAGTGCGTGTTTTGGCTGGGGTGTCATTTTTGGCATAGTACATCATCTCATCCCAGTTGATCATGAAACTATGCCCTAGACGTATTATCTCCACACTACAGACAAACACAAGTACTGGCATTTTAATTTATAGTCAATTATCAGGTGAGCTGCATGTGCATTACATACTAATCTAGAAGTATTCAAAAGACGAGTGGCCCACCTAACGTATAAAGAGATAGGCACAACGGTGTTGAGGACAATTGCGTAAGAGAAGAAAACAAGTAGAGCTATCACAGTGGCACCTCCAGCTGCATCTTTGGGAATCAGGGCATCCCACGGTAAATAAATGCGAAAATGTTGGCCCGTGATTGTCTCCCAAATAGCACACGCAATTGTACAAAACAGGCACATGCTGAACAAGAAAAACACAATCTGAAAAGTCAAGATAAACAAATTAAACGATTTACAAACAAAAGACCATATTCCGATTCAACAAATTTGACATTTCAGAGAATCCTACACGTACCCCGAGAATTAACCAGTTAAGAAGTCTGTCAATACTAGTGCGTTTGAACTTCGTTTTGCCACTGTTTTGCATTAATTTAGTATCTCTACCAGCAAAGATTACTACTCCATAGCACCACTTGGTATTACGAAGAACACAGCCTCTAAGAAGTATCTTATCCTTATCGATAGGAAACCGTTCTCCTTCGAATGTTAAAGTGCCTTCAAATTTGTTGAGGTTGTTATTTGGAGGTTCGCAAAGAATCTCACCTTTAAAAAAACATTTAACTATTATAATTTCAATTAATGACAAAAAACGACATCTTACACATAGTTAAAAAAAAAACTTGCCATCAAATTTTCCCATAGATTCGACATCGACACCTAATTCTGCTGTCTCTGGTAGGCACTGGCGGCATTTTAAATTAGTTTCTCTGGAAAATACAAACAAATCACACAATTGATCACATTGAGCTTTAAATATTACAATTCACAAAAATATATACAGTGGAAACACACAAGAAATTTTATGGAAAAAAAATTAATAGTTTAATACTGCATTTAATATTTTAAAACTCTCCAACAATGAATATCATAAATTATTTAAATATGGAAACTTATAATTTGGCTTAATATTTTTGTTAGACAATATTTATAGATAGGTAGTCCTTTAAAACTGGCAGTTGATACCACAATGCTGAATGAAGGATTAATTCGAAAGTTTGATTGATTTTTACAGCAACCCTCGCACTACATGAGGTACAGTTATATTGTCTACACACAATGTCTGCCCAGCAGGCGTTATGTGTATATCACTTTTACAGTCCATTTGTTCTGATTCATGTTTAGCAAGACTGGTGAGCACACATGAGACCAATTTGCTTTTGGCAAACAACCCAAATAAAACAAATATCAAATATAACATGCTCACGTTATTGTTTTTTTTGCTCATAAATTTGCTCATCAACTTTGAATTTATTTTCAATTTACTTCCAAAAGATTTACAGAACAGCTTATCAACAGATCGATAACCTGCCCATTTGATAAAAGTGTTAGTTTTTTTCCACATTCTCATCTTTGTGAGCCAGTATATCATGTATTGGCATCAGCACAATGGGCAATTTCAAAGTACCAAAATACATTTTTAAATACAAAATTCAAATACTTATGTTCATGATTTCCATCACAGACCCAAAAATTAATGAAAATTATTTAGATTAGATGAAGTAACTAATAACTTACCCGTCAAGCTCGGCAGTTTCAATATAGCAAAGGCCGTTTGGTTCACTGGTGGACAATACCAAGAGATCAGCCTAAGAACAATTACATGCATATGAGAAATTGAACGTCAAATTGTACGGGTTCTTGGAAATAATTACAATTTCAGATATGCATGCAAAATTTACCGCAACAAACTGATCGTTTTCCATCCGGATGACATCTCCCACTTGTACTTTGTACCACCTTTCATCAACCAGTTTTCCACCACGCAGAACAGCAGACTTGCGGTTGTTAACCTGACTGTCACTTCGGTGGCGTTGCTAAAACAAATAATTGAATATGTCAGTAAAAAACAGAGCTGTGAAACTGCTTTAAAACGAACGAAAGAATGCAATACTAACGATATCGTCAATGGCATCCTTAATAGCAGTGAGTGCAAGTACAACAACTAGTGGCACAGCGGTAGTAACATAGGTCAGTGAAGAAATCAATGGAATTAACTGAAAATGAAATGTGGAGTATTGATTAGACTAGCAACATGTATCCTAACATGTATTGCTCATGTTCTGCCGAGTAGAACCAGCCATTGGAATGGGCTCAAAGAGTATATGGTTTCTGAGACAACCTCAGCAGAATAGCGAGGCTGGCAGATCCGCTCCATTCAAAGTCAAGTACATGGAAGTAATGATATGACTGGATTCAGGAATTGCCAAGCCATTAGAAGAAACGTACGTGACCGAGTTAGATAAAACAACAACTTGACTTTGATATGGCCGCAACTGCCCTACAAAACAGTTTTGTCCAACCGACAAGGGATTTGTGAACAACGTATTATTATAAACTATAAAAAACACGTACATATATATACTTATATATACTAAGAAAAATTAAAATGTACACCAAAAACATTTAATAATGAGTGTTTGTAATTTAACTGTTTTCATATTCATTGAATTGATGAAACATAACATCCCTTAAGGATGATTTGGTAGGTTTTTGAAAAAAATGGTAATTTCATTTAAGTGAGGGAACTTTTTGAAAATAAAACATGTCAATGTGAAAATCACCATACATCATCGGTACATTTACCAATAATTGCGAAACATTACAAGTCTTAACACTGGAACGCGAAATACATGTGCGAAATGTGCTTACCTGCAAAACCAAAAGGCATAAAAAATAAAAGTTGGCCAAACGCTGGAATTGCTCGAATAAGTTGAGAGGAACAAACGTCAGCACGGTGTATTTGCAAGTCTTAATGTAATTATTCTGAAACGAGTGGAATAAAAATGCTTTAACTATTCTATATGCTGCATCTTAAACTAGTATATCTGAAACAAATATTTATAATTTCATAAATAAGCATCAGGAACGACTCAGTGATTGAAATATCATTCCTTAAACACATTTATACTGTTTGAGGATTCTGCTTTGACATCCTATTATTTTACAGGATGACAGAACAGAATTACCCCATGAGTAATTCATTTGAATGACAATGACCATAGAAATAATTGATTTGTTTCAGTATTAATATATATCCAAATATCATTCATGTCATCATTGGTACTTAACGATCCTGACAACTTCATTATCCGCATTAAGGTGCACGAGGATAAGGGAAAACCACAAGATATGTGGGGAACCACAAAAACCGATTTAAAGTTGCCAAAGGAAGGAACCACTACATGTTATGTGCCAGCAAGCATATGTTTCCAAAATAATTTAATCAGTGTTTCAAGTAAAACAACAGGTTGCTATCAAAGCTTGTTTAAGTCATAGTTATCAATTTAAAAAACAAAGGCAAAATCCAGATAAAATCAGTTAAGATATTCAGCGAAATCTTTTCATTGCGCCAAAAGCTTAAATTTAAGCCATGCGTCAAATGCAAATGTAATTAAGCATAGCATAGCATCGCATAATAGAAAATCCCTATTCTTCCATTCCCCAAAGATTAAAGATGCCACGAAAAACCCCTGACAGGCAGTGAAATAGTGAAGAAATTGTTTAGGGTCCAAACTCCATCTACAAAGTGCTTTCAGCTAATTCTTGCAAATTAAATTATAAGCCAGGCAATTGGCTAGGAACTTTAAGAAAAGCAAGTGGCACCATAAACCTCATTCCGTCAGGCCAGATAATGGAGAAAGGCAATCAGTCGGAGCGATTTATGGAATCCTTATTTGGTGAAACACGAACTGAATTAAGGACTGCAAGCGCAGAACAAAATTAAATTTCTTTCAAACTGTCGCTTGCCTCTTTCGTTACAACATGTCACAAACAACCATATAAAAGTCGAGAACCATATGAAAGTGTTTGGAAGTGCCTAAGGTCTACTGCACTCTACAATAATGTTTACACAAATGCCACTTTACAACTGCATATGATGCAATCACAATGCAAAAAGTCTGTGAGAAAGGGCATTGATCATTTTTACAGATAATATCTCAGAGTTCAGGGTAACATCTCTTCTTTTTTGTATATTCAGACCTATAAATTACTTGCAACTGCAGCAGAACTAAACTTGGGCATCCAAAAATTGCACTCGTACATGCAATCTATTTTATCTAACAATGTTCATGTTATCATCTAACATAAAAAAGTGCGGGTTGTCTTACGCTTTGTATCAAAATTTCTGGCCCTTTTATTTATATACAGTGCGTATACATACACATATGAAAAAGTGCCTATGATGGAGATGAAAATGTTATCAATATCTCACTGTTTTGTACAAGTGCATATTTTGAGTGAATAGCTTAACGTTGCAATTTATTTGTAACATGTTCGATTTGTTCACAATTTGTGTTTAGCATATTTTATATTTCTAAGAAAAATTGTAAAAAAAAACAACAATTTTGCCTTATGTTCTTAAATTTGAAACAGATTTATATCAACTAAATGAAATCGTTACTCTATTACATGGATTGAAATGTCATAAAACCGAAAATGGCAATAACAACTAATTTGCTTCGCATGACAAACGATGCAATGTCACACTAATGAGCCTAGAAATATTCATCGCTTGGCAGCCATCATCTACTTTGGCAAAATTGTAATGCATCATGCCGAGTGATGAATGTTCATGAAGGCTCGCTTCCAAGCCTCAGCGATAACTGATCAAATTAAAGACATGTCCTTAGAAATTTTCGTATTTCAATAATAAAAAAAAAAGATTGTCAAACTACACCGCATGCACGACATATTTTTGCCGTTTCAAATCACGTAATCGGCTTCTTCCATTCTGACATTCACAAGTATGAAGCTGTCAATCCTGGCAGTAGCTTTTTTATACGAAGTGCACATACCGTAGGAATATACTGCTTGTCGATATATTGGTTGTTGAACGAGTTTAACATAAATCAATGTGGCTTTTGAATTCAACATGGTAAAAAAACGGCGTGAATATTGTAACAAGAATAGTGTCCAGAATATCCAGCATAAAAACTTCATTCAAAAGTACATAGAATAGAGGACGCATACATGCAAAATAATAATATTCAGAATATAACTTGTAATCTGGAATATAACCAAACAATACATACATTTTCAGACCAGCTTTTACAGCATGATTGAACGAAATAAAATACAATGCACAGAGATGTTGTCATATCACTGGAAAACATTACATGTAGAAAATTATTAACTTACAGCATAGTTGAATTGAGAATTATACTCCGGGTCATTAGCTCGTATACGCCTCTCCGTTTCTAAAATAATAATAAAAAAACATGGTCAAAATATTGCGGGAAATTTTCAACGCAAAACAGAAAAACAATACAAAATAAGGCAAGAATCTTTCTGCAACTTATTTCAAGTAAAAGATCTATTCAAAGTACAGAGTAGAAAGGAAAGAAACAGCAATGTATTATTCCCTTTTTTGTAAAAAAAAACCAAAACTTCCTTTCTGTAATTCGACGCACAAATACAGACGATATAGAACTTGAAAACAAGTCCCACATTCAAATTTTTCAACCACAGAGTCTAGTCTAGTTTACGAATCAAGTTAAAGTCTGGTGCAATTCCAGCAAAATTCAACAACCATTAGTACTTAAAACAGCTACATGTAATCTTAGAAAAATTGTAATACAAATATTGACTTTTGCGTTTATTACGGTATAATATATTCCAATCTACAAACTTGACAAAAAAATCTGTCCCCATGTAAATAAGTTTGCCATTAAAACTCGGTGAAATAACGGCATTATTTTTTGCCTAGCATTTATCAGTGAAGAAAATAAATGAAAAAAAAAGCAATGCATAGAGATCGTTTAAAAGCAAACTCGTGTAATATAAACAAGTACAGAATCGT
This sequence comes from Julus scandinavius, assembly GCA_034696685.1. Classification (NCBI taxonomy): domain Eukaryota; kingdom Metazoa; phylum Arthropoda; class Diplopoda; order Julida; family Julidae; genus Julus; species Julus scandinavius. The sequence continues at coordinate 22,862 of JAQGAE010000317.1, read as the reverse complement.
AGACTTATTTTAAATGACATTTTCTCATATGTATAGATGCTGCAGATGTGCGTGTTCACTATATATACATATTACTCTCGAATCCCAGGCGAGTTAAATTACCATTAATCTGCCCAACTCGGTTAAAATACTGCGCATTAGTTTGAAGTAAATCTTTAAAATGCACCACACTTAGACAAATATAAGTCCTATTACACAACATAAGGCCCAAAGAATCCTGTTCTTTTCCTTTTATAAACGATATGAGAGACCCTAAGACCCTTCAATCAATATTCATAGTCAATCAAATGCCAATGAGATAATAAAAAATCAGTAGCTTTAGCTATTACGTATGTTGAAAGCTATCTACTTTGCGGACGTTACGCCTCCATATTCTGAAGCGTGTCAATATAACAACTCAATATCCACTATAGTACGTGCTTAAACTTTATGGAAAGAAAAGGATTTTAAGTTAACGACAGGAACCATTAGTGAGACTAACCACTGATTCTAGATTAAGTTGAAACTGTCATTCAGCATGAATATGTTTTTCCAAATCGCATCCTTTAATGATCATATTTAAGAAAATTATATTATGCCAACACTTTTTTTTTGTCTGGCATGTTGTCAGACACAAGAAATTAAGATGATAATTTCGTGCTTAAAATTGATCCATAATACTTAATAGAGTGAACTAAACGTTGCATGTATAACATCAAAATTAAGAATAAGCTAACATTTGTAATTTTCATAAAGGGGAATTTTGAAAGAAAAAAAAATGTGGAAACCTACAAATTAATTAATAAAGGAAATCCAATTTTAGGTGCACACCAAATCCAGTTTAAGTTAGTTGGAGAGATTAAACATGTATCGAATAAAACATTAACACAAAGTAACATCAACAGAGAAAATTCCCAACTCGACATGGCTATGACTAACAAATAGTCTCAAGAACGGAAGAAAATATTGATCTTAACAACATCTCCACAATAACACTATTTTCTACTCCAAGAAAAGTATGTAGGTAATATGTCTGAAAATGCTGTGCAGTCTAAAGAAAACTTTAGTACAGTACTAGTTGTACAAAAGGATGAAATCGTGCATCTGTATACACAGGATGAAAATCTAACAGCGGTTCATTATGCACATCAATTTTATGAGTTATCATGTGTATGAGTGTCGTGCAAATTTAAATTCCAGCAAATCTATTTGTTAATAGCATGCACCATGCAATATATATCATTCACTGACAAGACAAACAATAAGAAAGCCTGATCACAGAATGTTTTGTCGAAACAAACTTATAGGATATGTGTGTCTCTGCTGCGCCAAATGTTGTGGTTTATTTGATGCAATATCTGCTTTAACATTACGGATTTTTTATTTATTATTGGGGATGAAATAATTTAATGCAAAACATAATAAGCGCTGTCAGCTTTTCTTTACACATTACGGAGAAATTGATGATCGAGATTAACACGAGCTGGCTTCGATGGATGATTCATCAGCAAAAAAAGAAAGACCAGTATAATGGCATAGGGCTATAAAACGAGGTTATAAGCAATTTGCAATGTAAGCAAAATCTTAAACAACGAGAAAGTAGTTTGACTAAATTACATCATTAAGAAGATTTGCACGCCTATTTGTAATTTTTTAACACTAAAGCCATATATACTACCTTTTGGAGTTTGCATGAACACTATCCTTCCTGCCATCAATGTATACAGAAACCCGCCCAGTAATTTGGACAGGCTCGTGGGAAAGCAGTGCAGTTTTTACAAACAAAAAGGGTGTTGCCATCGTTTTATTAAAGTACCACAATGTTTTATGATAGCTGGTTTGATAAATGAAAACAAAGATTCGTGACAATTAGACATTGACTATTTAATAAATCCCTTTAGTGAGCTTCGCTTAATTAGTGTAAATAGATGCATGCAACAGCATTTTAAAAAAGTTGACCCATGTTAAAAAACCTATTTGATTAATAAATGCAGAATATTATCATAAACCCATCGGAAAGTAGAATATTCCAGTAAATTATGTTTATTTTTGTTCATGTACATGATATCCAGTAAATTTCTGATAAAAATCGAAGCTTATCTTCATAAATTTCATATTAATTAAATTTTTTTTAAAAACTTCCCACTATAGTATATACCAATTTCAATACATTATTTTCCTGCATTCCACTTTTAGAGACCCAGAAGGTTCCTTAGCAGCCATTTGTATAAACTGTATAAAAACGTATACCTGCTTTTTAATGACGCACTGAAATATTAATTTGTCTTACTTTTCTTATCATCGAACATTATCATGATACATTTTCCTTGATGAAATTTAAAGTAATGACCAAAGTGTTAACAACTTTACTCCCACGAGCCTTTGGGGTCTAAACAAGTGTAATTATCATTTACGTTCCTCAAGAGGTTTCTCAAAATGAGCTAACGAGATCAAGCTGCAATTTATTGATTAATCGACCATGCAGCTGAAAATACACTAAAGGAGGGCAGTCATAAGGATAACAGTCATTATGTGTCTTCAAAATATTGCTATATACAAGATGGAATAATTACACGAAATGAATTTCTGGAGAGCTCTTTAAAAACAAAAACTAGCCTTGGGATTCTTTCTGGAAAATCAAATTAACGCTAAACGAATTTTCGTGTTTCTGAAAATTACTTTTCCTTTTACTAAAAAGAAAGACAAAATTATTTTAATAACACGACAGCAGACCAGGAGAAACTTAACCCATATCGTGGTTGTGGTTTCGATCGACCATTAAAGTGGTGATTATAACAGTACATTACATTTTAACAAAGTGGCGAATTCATCAAATCTTCATTGTGGAACAAAATATGCATTTCAAATTTTACTTCCTGAATTGCAACAGGAAATGTTATCAATATTAATTTTTGCATAATACCAGAATAAGCTTGGTCATTATGGTTGAAAACTTCTTTAAATATAACCATCATAGTAAACTGAAGCAAATAAGGATATTTAGAAGCTCATAATGATTTTCAGGCATTCTATTAAATTGATTATACAGCAATACCAAAAGATGCTCAATAATGTACGAAATCTCATCATAATGGGATTGTAGATAACAGTAGTTAGTGTATTGATCATCAATTTGCTGCCAACAAGCACATACAGGTGCATTTACAGAAATAGTGCGTATGAAATTTGTACAATAGTACAGTGCACTACAATTCTAAGAAAACTTTGGTTTAGAAAACATTCTTAGATCCTGAAACTTCAAGTAACCATATTTTTAGAGCCTGAAACTTCCTGAAAACACACAATTATTCTAAGAAAACTTTGGTTTGGAAACTTCAAAGTAACCAGAGTAACAAACATAAAATGTAAGATAAAATCGAGTTTATGTCCTACGTAATATTAAAATTCCACACAAGAGTAACAAGATCTGAACTACAGCTACAAATTTGATATTTCTTGAACATGAAATACTTAACTATGGTGGGCCAGCAAAACCAATGCATCATGTAACTGCGTGGTTAAACAAAAAAAAATAGCACAAAAGACGCTATATTGCGATGTTCGCCCGTTGTTGGACCAACAAAAAAATACCAATCGTTTCTTTGAAAACGGATACTCCATGAAAGGTCCTAACGTACACACTTGCTGTGCATTACACTAAGTGCTATCCAGCAAACTTAGACTGTAAATGTCTGGCATCTACAACGTTCAATTTACTCTTTTCTTTTGTTCGCATCCTATCTAAGTTGTGCAGTCAGGTAGGCCTGCGTGTACGTACTTATCAGACGATTCCCCATAGCATTCGATGTACTTCATCAAATATATATACATCTTCGATCGAAAAGCAATAAAACAATATCCAAGGTAACCGAGTCATATAGAGTGAAAGGCGAAACGGAGCCCGATGAAATATAAAAGAGTTCACAGAAATACAAAAAAAAATTTGAAGAGAAAATTGCGCATCACTGTATATATATATATATGTACGTCGTTCGGAAACGCATGTGCATATTAACAGAACGCAACCGTCATGGAGAATAACCAACAATAATTACAAAGCCCGTGTAAATTCCCGAGAGAAAGCCATGAATTTAGACCATTTAGAAATGAGAAAAAAAATCATTACGACACATCGCTACAACTCGTTGCCTGAAATTTTAATTTCAGCTTGATGACAATTCCCTAATGAAAGGAAACTAGATCAACAACGAGAATTAAAGTATAATGTCCTGTTAATGAGACTGCGGCTTTCATATGATATTTATAGCTGCCACACGTTCTTGGTCATAAAAAATATGAGTAACCAAAAAAAAAAATCTGAATGATTTCAACAGGAAAATTCACCTTCTACAACCTCCATCAATTTATGTAACGTCAATGTTAATATTTAACTTGTACTGTGTGTTTTGAGCTTGCCTTGAATATTTATGATCATTCTTTAAAGCTAGTTGAAAATAAACTTAAAGTTAAATGTAACGTAGAAGTTTTCGTATGGTGCTACTGCTATCTTAAATTATTTTTAGCCATATTCAACTCAATTTCAAACTTGAACTTTCAATGTTCCCATTCAAACAATTCCTGAAGTTTCCTTTAAAAATAATTCCTGAAGTTTCCATTAAAAACAATTCCTGAAGTTTCCAATAAAAACAATTCCTGACGTTTCCATTTAAAACAATTCCTAAAGTTTCCATTAAAAATAATTCATGAAGTTTCCATTAAAAGCAATTCCTGAAGTTACCATTAAAAATAATTCCTCAAGTTTTCATTAATAACAATTCCGGAAGTTTCCTTTAAAAACAATTTCTGATGTTTCCACTAAAATAATTCCTGAAGTTTCCATTAAAAACAATTCCTGAAGTTTCCATTAAAAACAATTAAAACAATTCCTGACGTTTCCGTTAAAAGCAATTCCTGGAGTTTCCGTTAAAAGCAATTCCTCAAGTTTCCATTAAAAGCAATTCCTAAAGTATCCATTTAAAGCAATTCCTGAAGTTTCCATTAAAAACAATTCCTGAAGTTTCCGTTAAAAATAATTCATGAAGTTTCCATTAAAAACAATTCCTGAAGTTTCCATTAAAAACAATTCCTGAAGTTTCCATCAAGGAGCAATTCTGAATATTGATGACATAAAAATTAATTTTGAACAAAATATTCTATAATAGCATCTCGTCGACTTATCGTTGAATTCACCCTCATATTTATTTATTTATTAAAACACTCGCCTGAGTACATTACACTTAAAACTAATTAAAAATACACACGCAATACGGTTCGTAAAAGAATGAACAGTCAACACTTAACAAAATTCCATGTTTCACTGAGTCACTTTTCGATAATGTATCTCTTCAACTCATGTCTCCAGTGTTTGCAAGAATATTTACAGTCATTATCACTGCATTCAAACAATCGCCTTCGTAATACTAATGGTAATTCATTCCAATCGGAAATCGAATGAAATGGAAAAGATTTATCAAGAAAAGTACTAGTTTTCCTATCATTAATTACTTTCAAACTCTGAGTTATCCTGTTGTCGCGATCGGCTTTTAACAATCTGGAGACCCAGTGGTAGCTGTGAATCGGATTTTTTAATGCTTCGCCCATTGTGCATAGGTCAGAAAACCATAGAATTTTATTAAAAGAGAGTATGCCTCTTTGTTTGCAATACTCAGAAATAGAAGTCAGATTAGATAACCGGAAAGCGGTGCGAATGGCTCTATTATAGGCCACCCTGATAGGAACCAATCTCATTTTTGTAGTGGTACTCCATATAGTACAGCCGTACGCGAGAACAGGTATTACTTTTGCGTTAATTATTATATTCATTTCATCAGAGGTAAGTACAGGACGAAGTCTTTTTATCAAATAAGTTATTCGATTGATCCTACTGACTAGATTATTAATGTGGGCCTGAAAACTAAAATTTGAATCGAATTCGATACCCAATACATTTAGGGAATTTTTTTCCGTGGTTACACGACTGACAACAATTCTTTGTGTCTTCTCGGGATTGAGCCTCATGGAATGAGTATTCCATATCGTCTGCAAGTATATTACAAGTGCATTAAAAGTATCGTTATGTAAAATAGTAAAGGCACGTTTGTTTGCTTTTTTACTGAAACCTAGATTCCAGAACAACCATAGACAAAAAAACGATTTGCACAAACCTACAATTACGTTGCCTTCATGAATATTTATAAAGAGTGTTTAAGATGTTAAAGTTCTTGGAGACAACATCCAAAGAATAGACGTTCGGGCAAGCTATATTTAGTCACGTTGCCATGACAACAACATACACAAAATGGCAATTACAAGCACTCTTTACAAAGTATAGGACAGCCACCTTACAACGTGCAAACATGCCAACATGCAATGTATCCTATCGTCAGCTCGATATTTATAATGGATCAATTAAAAACCAAACAGAGAAATTATGAATTATGGAAAATGAAACTCCTAGGACACGCATGCTTGTGTCAAAACGAATGTCATTAAAGAAAATCAAACTGTAATTTTGAAATTGAACACCAATGTTTCAAATAATTGGAGAGTTCATTGTTTTACAAACAGGTCATACTAAATGTTGAGATATATTACATGTAATACGAGTACACATATATACACAGACAAAATACAGTGGAGCATCGGTTTACGAACTTAATCCGTTCCTTGACCCTGTTCGTGAACTAAAAAGTTCGTGATCCGAATAAATTTTTCACATTGCAATTACATATTGTAAATCCAAATAATGCCTAATATTAACAGGAAATAAATATAACAGTAATATTAGAAAAAAGCAGTTTAATATATACATCCATGATTTCCAACATTATATGAAATAAAGATACCCACGTGGGGTCGTCATGCTGACGTTGCTGTGAATCAACTTCATTTGCAGATTCTTTGAAATTTAGTTTAACAAACATTGTTTTCATTAGAAAAATGTGTATTATTATTAATATTATACTCTATTCTGTTGTTAATTATATGATATGTCTCAAATCGACGTCATCAATGGATTGTCATACATTGCATCTGCAATTGACGTGGTTGAAACAAGAGACGAACTTTTTCCATATTTGCAATGTAGGCTAAATCCTTGAAACTAATTTGAATTCTTGGAAATTTGACACATTTTTGATGTTTCTTGTATTTAGTAAAACTTATCCGTAACAAACATGTTCTGATTGAACTAGTAAAACAAGTACAAAAACTCGAGACCTTTGATTGGTGGTCCAGAGAAATGTGTTCGTGAACTGAAGCATCGTTCGTAAAGCGAAACAGCATGTGGTGTTCGTAAACCGATTTGTACGTAAACTGCGACGTTCTTAAACCGAGGTACTGTCTTTTGTTGGTGAAATTTTAAGCACTTGTAACTTTAGCATTCTGTACTTTCCCAAAAGCATAATAGTGCTTTAATATATTTTACATTACTTTTTAATTCGATATAGCTTATTTACATAATGCGCAATGCAATATGACCTGCCTGTGCATAAAACTGTATTCACTTCTATCAGATGTGTATTTTAAAAACACTTTCCAAATTGAGTTTTCCAGCAACTACCACAAAAAAACCTTTTGCAAAGCACTTTTCCATTTCAGGCTGACAAATCCTCCACTATGGTGAGCGCTATTTAAGCAGCTGCCCAAACATAAGCTGTTTCTTTCATAAATTATAACCTGTATTATGCATGAGCCATGAATGCAAGCATACATTATAAAACATTGCCTTTTGTACTTACACCAATCTGCTTTCCACAGTATGTATGGATTTTAATGTACTATATTCACACGATGAATTCTGTCTAGTACGTAAATCCACTGCACCGTATACATTTATGAAATAAAACTGTTGATATAGTGATGTGGGAGCCAAAAAGCGTGTTCTTTGGCATGCTAATATGGGCTTGGTTTAGGAATGTGATTATGGGATTATCAGCAAGGCGGATAATTGATATCATGGTAATAAGGTAATTTGGTCCTCCACCCAATTACAATCCCAAACATGCTTTGCATATTCGTGCATAAGTTTACTTTTATCACCACCTAGTTAACACATTATCGTACACATATGCACTATGCATATAATTTGGGACTGGTCTATAAAAATTAACACGCCGCATATTTACATACACTTCATGTGTTTAGCGTGGAATTTTCCATCAAATAGGATGCAATGGACTAATGGGTTATAATCATCTATTATGTTTTTGCACGTCATTTCCATAGTCACGTCAAAATACATATACATTAAAATTAGGCATAAAACGTGGGTGGCTTCAGTTCTGTGCCGCCATGAGATAGAATACACAAGTAAACATTGATAATGTTTTTTTTTTGTGTGTCTTCCACATGCCAAAATAAACAGTTCTCATTGTTCCGGTTTGTGAAAACCAGCTTTCCGTAGTGATTGACGAAGTAAAAACAAACGTATGCACACTTCTTGAAATGCATTATTAATTTGAAGAATGTCCTGCCATTTCTCCCTATTGGTATAGCCATGTAAACATCGTCCATTATGCACATATACAACGAACATACATTAAGGTAACTGCCTATGGCATGATATCAGCAACAGGTTGGTATGTAATTGATCGCAGAGTACATCGATTGCATTTGGTCTCAAGGTTTATAATGAAACTGAAATTTCTTATCACATGCGTGGTGAAATTGATTAGCAACTGACCGCCAAATTACATTTCATGAGCAATGACATCATGTTGACCTCGGTTTCTAACAACATTCTGTAGTTGTATATAAAATGCATTGAATAAAAACGAATGATGTGCTAAATTTCTGTAGTTTTTTAGTAGCCTAAACTGATAGATGATATGTTGTAGATTTCCATCATTTCTTATCTATAAGGTACTATTATCCACATTTTTGTTCAATATACTATTGTTAATTCTTTCCATCTTCAAGTGGTTGGTGATGTTAATTATATAGACAAAGTGAAATCACGACCAATTATTTATTCATTTTCACAACCTTTCGGCCTGTTGCTTTCTTCATGTGCCAAAAATCAAATTACGAATAACAATTTAAACAATTTGAAGTGTGGACATCATTAATTAGTCTATGGTTACATTATAGTACATTACAACATTATTAAGTACTCTAAATGTTGCGTTTAATAATGCTGTAATCTTCTAATGCAACCGAAGACTTCTTTATGTCTACACTTGAAATCCTTTAAATTATAATTTGTGATTTGCTTATTATCACCAGAAGAAGGCCACAGGTCGAAACATCGTGAAAATGGTTAAACATTTGGGCGTGTCTTCCCTTTGCCTCTATAACATGCTTACTGTCGTGCAGTAAAGACTACCAAACCCAGCATCTATATTTCTAAGCTTGACATATGCTTGATATTCTCATTTAAATAATTCAAATCAGAAAATATTTAACTTGCCATATTTGTGAATAGAGCAATAAATGAATATAAAAATAAACAGAGTAGATTTTAGACAACGTCACGTTAAGTTAATTGGAATACCATGATATACATTTACAACCTCTTGTTGCTTAAAACTTAGCAAATACTTGTGCTGCAACCTTTGTCACACGACCTCATTTTATGGATATGATCTCTTAGCACGTCGCTGCCAAAGAGTACAATATTCTGCTGCGTGCTGCATTTGATAGGCCTATATATAATGTTTAGTAACGGTCGATGAAGACAATAAGGTCATCACGAGCATGCACTCCATATATCCACATGTGTACCTTCCGTCGTATACACAGTGCAACAAATCTTTAGTGGCGGCTCTGGAGATTTCAACATTAGTAATTGAAACAGCCGAAAAGGCACTGGAGAGATTTGAGCAAGGAAGAACGAATGGTTTCAAATGAATCATGCACAGAATATACCTGCGCTCACCTTTCGACCGTCGGTCAGCCAAATAGCAAGCTTTACGAGAGAATCTCAGCAAGAATCTGTCCAGCAAAGATTGCACCCCAGTGGGCGATTCTTCGTTATCGCATGGGGTTCCTCCACCAGGACGACGTTTCTGGGAAAGCAAGGAGGAAGCCACGGTAGCCCTGGCACCGGCATCATCCTCCTCGATGGAAAACTCTTCCATGCTTTCGGCAAGCGTCCAAAAAGTTCCCTTTTAGCACAAAACTCGACCACACCCTTTAGGAAAAACGCCGCAACTTGGCTTCCACGTTTGCCGATCGACCTGGGTTGCATGGCGGACAGGTTTCATGTTGCATGGAACAATCAAGTTGAAGGGCAGTCACACACCAGAGCACGACGCCATCACATAATAGTACGCACTTAGCAGTAGAAGAAGAAGAAGTCAGTCGCTTTCATCTTTTTGCGAATACAGAACTACTTGCAGTAGACTAGAATACAAGATGATGAGGAGGAGGGTTTGCATGAGGTTGGGAGGGGGGAAAAAGCAATGGATAAATCTAAGTCTTCATCCATACGCCTATGAAGAATCGATAAACGTGTCAGTATACGGGGTCACCCCGTCCTAGACGCGTAAGATTGCAGACAATGGGAACGACGAATCGTTTATTCTGCAAAGGTGGTTCCTGCATTGGCAGACACGTCATTGAAGCCTACGGAAACGACCGCTTGGGCTACCGTGCGCAGATCCTGCATTTTTGCAACAGTATAGGGTGTATTGACCGCCTGAATGAGTAGTTCTCAAATTATACACGCCTATCCAATGGAGCTGGAAACACACGCATGCACATAGCCTCCTGTTTTTTCATAGTCAACATTGCAGCTTCAGATAACCCGAACTCCCCCTTGGCATGGAAGTGCCCTAATCAAAAGCCTGACGTCGGAAAACCATTACTGGAGCGAGGTGTAATATCCAGCGTGAAAGACTGAAATACCCAGGTATACATACTACAATATCATTGCAATACGTGTGTTGCAGTTTCATCCAAAGCTCAGTAGTTCCCTCGATCAGCCTTTTCTTGGGATCGACTGGCATTGACTATACTCCCACGCGTTATCAATGACGCAATGGGCGAATGCAGGTTTCCATGGCTAAAACGCTAGGTTTTTTTCTTCGAAAATAGTAATTTGTTGTGAACTTTTGTAGGCGGCGAAATAACTCCTACGACAAATCACAACTTTCCAAGAATTTCTCTACTACGAAGGATCATCAACAGATTTATGAAAGATGAGGCATGTGTGTCAACAGTAATTCAACTACTTTACAATTCTATAGATTCCATTCCTGGAACATGATAATAGATATGTAGGTGGACGGCAAATCCAGTCGTCATTCACTTTAGAAACGGTTTTGGGAGTTGAATGTATTTGAGAAGATTTTCAAATGTTAGCTCATGATGTTATCCACTTTCCCAACAGCTATACATAGGTAAAATGAGAATAGAAATCACGCCTTTGAGTTATGAATATTGAAAAATTTAACCCCCATGTGATCTGAAATTGAAAATAATTCAACAACATTGTTTCATATTAAAAAAAAAAATAATAAACCAAAAAGAACTAATGTGCTTGTATTTCCTCAGGGCATAATCGTGAAACATCATCGTGTTCAACATGCCATACACGTTTTTTGGGTGGTAACATACAACCTACATGTACGACAATTCCGTGAAAAACAATTTAACTCCTTGTGTGTAAAATTTCATGTCAAGGCTGGATTCATGCAATTTCCATTACACATTTTCCTGGCATAGAAACAAAGGCTTCCTTCCGACAGGTTGCAGCACTGTCTAGAAACGAGACAACCTGTAAATAGATTCGCTACGGTTTTATAGGCTATGTAGCTTGAGATATTGAATTCAAGTAATCGTCATGAGCGAATCCAATATTTGACCCTGAATGTAGAATATACTTGAGGTTGACTTCACCTCACAGTTCTGAGTATGAGATCGATGCCAAATTATATTTCTGATCATGGGACATCCTTGAGCGTTATCATATTAATTGGTTATAGGCACTTGAGTATGAGAAAATAATACCCCAAATTCTCAATAAAGCCATTGAGAAGGATTCAACAACAAACAATACATTCAACCAATGTATGGGTAAATGTGATCAATTTTAACACCATTAAATTCCATTGAATATTTATAGCGCAATCATAAGCCAAGTTTCAAGAAGATTAAATAAAGCAAAATAGCACCTGAATAGCTTCTGTGATAAAAGGAAATGTCAAGTCAATAAATATGCAGGTATACATGGTCCTAACGAAATTAACGAACACATTCCGTTACATCAAGTATCATGCACCAAACGTAGTAGGTCAATTGAAAGGATTACCATGGCTACCGTGGTTGCCATGGCGACATGTTTAAAAGACAGAGTACCCTGAAAAAGTGAAGATATGACAATATTAAACAGGAAAAAAAGGTTGTGTACGATGTATGGAATGCCTCGAATAAGGCCAACAGAAGATATATACAACGCAGCATGGTTATGCTCAAGGTCTGAAACATAAAGGGCCACGATTAAAATCTATCAAATATCCATTGCATTTTCTTAATGTAATATGCGTGCGCCTTTCTATCGTTAAGACTAAAAGGAGTTGGAATAAATAGATGCATGCATTACGGCCCTCTAGTGGTTAACAAATAGCTCCAGCACACATTGATGGATAAACTGTGAATTGATGTGAGCATATTTCAGATGCCAACAAGGCGCTAGCAGCAACTGCCTTTTAGTCGATCGACTTCTAGCACATCGTTAAATAAAAATGTGACGAAACCCACGTGCCCAACGATTTTCGTGCCATCACCATTTCAATTGACCAACCAAACGCCAGGATGGTGCGCCCACGGCAGCACAAAAGGTATAAATAGGTAAAGATTAAAGAGAAAAGCAATGAATGAAATCAGCTGTACTCCATGCATTTTTAATACATTTATATAGCCAAGGTATAAAAAGTCAATATAGCCTCAGATATAGGCACTCGTTGAGTATAGGCCCCTGCAGATGCAATACACCCAAGATTGGCATGTCGGCTATCTTTTATTCTCTTTGAAGCATTGCTCTGAAACCTGTGCTTTCTGTTCTATTTCCAGGATCGGTTGCCTAGTGAATACAAAGCTAAATTCAGACACCCTTTTTGTAAGAAGTTTAATACTAGCAAGAATGATTCACGAAATTTTAAACACGCCTTGAGTAAATGTGGAAGGAGTGAAATAAGCATTGAGACAAAGCTTCAGACAGTTACAGTAAATCTGCAATAAAACTCAAGCGATTTGTTACCTTTAAATCATTCTTTAAAAACTGAATCTGTAGTATTCAGTGCATATACAAGATGTAAACATTTGTCATGTGTTATAGTGACATTACTTTGAGAAATTTTGCAAATAAATATGCTGATGTGCTTCAGCAGTGGTGCCCACCACTCCAAACTCTTATGAGAGGCTTGATTGGCTTTGATAATGGGGCTATGGCGTACTTTTCTTGAGCAAACTACAGTATATATATGTACTTTTTAATTTAGTTACAATTTACATATTTTACATTCGTATACAGATTCGCAACCATCCCCTGTGTGCATCCCAGACTTCTGATAGGAATAAGTGCTTGTTCCTTTAAGACTAAGCAAACAATCAGCACTGTCTTAAGCTCTTGAGTAAATGTAGTTTTTTTTAATTTTCATATCATTTCTTAAAAACCAATATAAACAGAACATAAAACAAACATTAGATTGTGGTATTAATGATCCCATATAGGCTCCGGTTATCCCCAGCTGCATTTTCATTAGCCAATTATCCTTTTCAAAACAAGCTTAATGAATATTAAAATGAACAATAATCGTTCTTCGATAAACTGCATTGACTGGCATACAGACTAATTAGTTTCCATGACAATGCGCATACATTTTGAATATTGGATTAATTTATAGCATTCTGCAGAGAAGAGAAACTAACTAGTAAATGAATACTGCGACCTGATTTGAAGTCATTTGATATCCTTATTTAATTCCAACTATATGCTCTGTGTTTGCAATAACAATTTCATCAACAAAGGCAAGTGCAATGTAATGAAAGTACATATGAAACAACTGATGGAAATAATTATGTCATATGAAGATTCATTACGATATGGGTAAACCCGCGTATACATAATGTATATATATATATATATATAAAGCGCTGTTTCCAAATATAATATTTTAATGCGATTGTTAAATAAAGTATTGATGTAGCAAACGTCACATACATGCTCTACAACCATATGGGGCATTTGTTACAGAACTCATTAAATTTTATAGACACCAAAGAAACTAAAATAACTATTAGTACTTAAAATTCTAAAGATAAAACACAAATATATAGTCGTGTAGTGTTTTATGATTTCGAGCAACTGAAAGTAAAATTCTATAGAGGGAGATTGAAAAGACGCAGGCTGTAGCCATATTACATGATTAGGGGTTGCTGGGTTGTTGTTTTTATGTTACAAACTAGTATTTTTCATATTGGTACGGCATTGGTATAAAGTTTCGTTGCTACTGGCAGCGAACAGAACATTTTTCATCCATAAAAATAAAACGGGCAAATGTTGGATATTGTACATATTTTATGCAAGCCATGATGGCGTCAATAAAGTGCAGTACTAGCAATCACCTTTTTTTTTGCGGCACAGATATCAAGATTTCAGATCAGGACTTGTATGGGAGGATGGGACCATTCATACATGACGTCAACAGCTTTGATGAGAGATAGAGGAAGGGTCACAAGGTGGTTTACATCTTTGTTGACGTCGACATGCTGGCGACTCTCAACGGTCGTTGTTAAAAGCACGCAAAATATTACCACACTGTTGCCAAGCCTATAATAACAGGGAGTAAATTGTAACCCTAACATCGTAAATTAATTAAAATAACTTGTAGATGAATCATAATTCAAAAGTAGTGGCTTAGATTTCAACCCCAGGCTAATTATTTTACATCGACTTTCCTGACAATTAATCTGAGATACTTAATGCACTACATTTCAGTGACCTAATGAAAGGTCAGAACTGAATAAAAGGGCTTGGTTATAAACACAAAAACAATATTAACTTAATTTACTCCGTCGAGTCCCATGGTTGTGAACGTCCCAACTCATTTTGGTATCATCACAGTGTCATACATAATTTAAACTTACTGTATATAATAGGGGTACTCAAACGCACGTTTCAATTGGGCAGTTGGGCTATCTGCATTTGGTCCACATATGGTGCGCATGCGCATTAGATTCAAGTAGCTCTGCCATGGTCTACAAGTTGTCTTTTGTGACATGTGCAGAAATGCAGCTTGCACAGGGCCTACCAAGTTGGACTGCAACATAAACTTGCAGTTAAAACCTCCTTTTTTTTCTCCAGCCCCTTCTGCAAGCCCTATAGCAGTAGGTCCAGCCAATTAGAAGTCGCCATTTTAAAAATGCGGTCAGCACTGTACTGGGGCCGTCTTTAACTGGTTAACTGCAGACATGTGCACAACTTTAAGGGTCTGTTTGTGTACCCCTGTCGATAATAAAAAATAACTTACAGTAGTTACTGAAAAAGCAGTCCCAGCTAAGGATCTTGTACAGGTAATACCAAATCCGTAACACGCATGAATATCATTAAATGAGCATAGTTATTCAAAATATGTGTAATAACTTCATGGTTAATACTCTGCAAGAGGTCGATGGCACCCATTAAAGTAAAATTAAGAAAGTACTTCTATTTCGTGTATGCCTTAATTATTTTCATTATGAGGATATCACATTGAAATAGTCGCCATTCAAAACACGTTTATTCAATTCTGTAAGCGAGGACATGAAAAACGGAATCTTAAAACATACAAGACAACTGCATTTACTATACAAGAGTTAATGCATTTTTAGAAACTTAATGGAGTTATCAGAACTTTAGTAGACCATCAAAAATAGAAGAAATTCAATTTAATGATGATGTGGGAGTCGTACTTGCAATTTTAAGACTACTCGATCTTTTACTCTGTCTTTATAAATGACATTTCTAATTTAAGTCACAGAGCTTAATCGCCTAGGTAATTACTATTGTGAAATGATGCAAAAGGCATAGCTGTGTTTTACAATTCTATGGCTTCAAAACAATAGTAATACATTAGGCGACGTATACTTGACTGAACACAGATTAATACCGATTAAAAAGTGCGCTTCGAAAAGACATGAAGTGTCTCCATACTGTGTAATTGTTCAAATAAAATAAAATGCTGCAATAGCTTAAATTCATGTTCGAATATAATGTTAAAACCGTTCATTGCAACAGTAATCTAATTGGCTGGAAAATCAATTTTGCTTCAATGCTACTTTAAAGGTTATATACAGTAGAACCTGTCAAAAAGTATACTCTTGGGACCGGTGAAAAAAGTATGACTTTAGAGAGGTTTTTCATTTACAAAGGATGTATTTAGACAGGTTTTACTATATTATCCTTTTTTTGTATGTATCAATAATCTGATCCCCGACCTATACATGTGATTTATAATATTGTGGTAGAGTCGTAAAATACCCATTAATAAACAAACAGAGACATAATTGATGCACATTCTAATACCTATAAAACTTTGAATTACTAATTTTTGTTCACGAGAGATAAATCGTCAGGTTTAGTTTTCATACATTTTTAATAAAAAAAATTGTATTAAGTAGTGCATCAGACCAAACCATATTTTCAATTTAAAATACAGACTTCTAAGGCGGTTTAGTTCTTATAAATATATACATTTGTAATTTTGGAGAAACCCAACTATGTTTCAGTTATAAATAAATTGCAAAGATTCATGTCTCATTAAGATTGCAGTTCACGTTTCATATTGCACCATACATGTAAGTGGGCGCACTTTCATACAAATCATCAAGACTACTTGTACAGTATGCGTCACTGACCGCCACATTGCTTAGGATGCAAATTGGACTTTCGAAGATGAAATTTTCAAACTGCATGTACTGCTCGGAACCCAAATAGAGTCTGTTTATTTACTGGCAAGAGATACATTTTTACAGGCATCGAGTGCGCAGTTTTAATTTTCGACAATGTAAGTAAACAAAGTCTTTATTACTGAAAAGTCAATCCCCAGATGCTCGTGTATAAGCGCATTATTCCACGCACTGCGCAGTGTGCGTTTTACTAAGAAATCCATACATGCACACATCTTAAAGAATATAACAAAACAACAGTTTATGTACATACCTCCCAAACTAGGTTCATACACTAAATACATTGGCAGCCCCATCAGCAATCAACTATTAAAATAAGAATTACCATGTACATTATTATGAGTAATGGATTTTGGGGTGCGCCACAAATTAATGTATTCGTTAATTCCCCCTCGCCAGATTTCCAATCATCGATTGGGAAATTTATGTAGATTGTATTATTTATCCAAAGATTTTCGATCCTGGCCTTTCCCAAAACGCTGGCACAAGTCACATCAACAAACTTTTGAGTTCTGCATAATGAGGTTTGTGCAGGTATACATTTAAAAACGTCTTCGACTAAAAATGGGAAATGAAATAACAAAGTGGAAGCACGATACAAATAAAAATTAAGAGAGGTGAATCCTCTGTCATGCCAGCTTGTCGTATACTTGTAAGAAAAAGGGCCGATACCAAAATTAAAAACCTGACATCCACGTTAGTACTGTATAATGCACCATCCTTCATTTGCAATTAAATAGAAAACTGTCAATCCAAATACTAATGGCAAAGTTGCGAAGTAGTCTTATCGTTTACCCTATAGCTATTGAAGTCATTATGAATGATATGTAAGTGGTGTAGAAATGAGATGAACCTATACACACCCATCTCATCTCTAGGATCACTGCTTTTGTAAATACAAGTATGTATTATTAAATTATTTCTACGCCCCAATTACGCACTCGGGTCACACCCTTCCACCAAGCATTAAGCACCACCATTGATATGGTGGTATATTCCGGATTTAATTAAGGATTTATCCAATTTGTTGGTTTCCTGAAATGGGGCTCTCTTGACATTGTTCATGTACTTAATGAATTTCGATGAGAATTGCCTGGACAATCCGCAAATCAAGTCCTTGATCCCTTGAGAAAAACTGTCTCCCGATGATGATAAATACATGTTTCTAACACGATTCTGAACATGTTATTTAAGTTCAGATTTTCAACAACAGGTAATACAATGCTGCGCAGTGGAAAAAATCGATTAATTCCTAAATTCTACTAATCCTGATTCAACATGTTTTGCTGTTGTACTTGGTCGTTCTCACAAGTGAACGCATATCTCTGGTTTGAAAAAAAATTCCTGATAGTTTACTACAGTATCCCTGCAGCTTTCAGTTATTCCCATTTTGGTTGTTTAAATTATAAGATAGTACACCTAAAACCATGTTCATTAAACTAAGTAACGTGCAAAAAAAGCTTTTAGCGGTCATAGTGAACTCTTGAACGCCACAACTCGTAGCATCGCAAATGTATTCCAAACTGACCCATCTGCACAACCAAAAAAAGTATCAAAATCCCTCGAGAATAACCGAGGTTATAGACCTCGATTTATACGCAAAAAGGCACTTAGTGAAAACGGGTACAATGGGAAAAAAAACAAGGTTCAGCGATGATTTAAATCTCCATTGCTATATTCCCACAGCAATTAAACTCTTTCTAGAAATAGGCGCATTAAAACGTTTTGTTTAAATATTTGGCAGAGTCTGCATTGGATTTTACTGACTAAATGTGTTTCTGAGCTAACTGCATGCAATAGAATATACTTCTACTACTTTAAGTAATGCAATGTTAATGGTATTGGATGCTGACAAGAGCTCTAGATATGTTTAATCAGTAACTGTCAATATGTCTAGATCTTTATAAAATTACCATCTTAGTATGCTTTCCTGAGAGATGATAAACCTATCTCATAAAAATAGGTATAAGCCTTTAAAGTCTCCTAATAATAATTAACTTTACTTAACAACCCAGGGCCAGTAAACATCCGATGGACGTCTATCTCAAGTCTACCACATCATTTACCACAACAACAAAAAACATTGTGGCTGTCGTACATATTTTTATTAAATTAATATGCTGTGTATGTGCAACGTGCGTGTGATATCAATTCAAACAACATCAGAGAGCTTGGCAGAGTTGCGAGTGCGCAAGTGTTGTCTGGAAAAGGATTAGTGACAGTGTATATATTATACATGGCTACCAAGAGAAAACAACAGCCAGATGGCAGAGGCAGATGACATTTCAAGGCGACTATTTTTTAGTGCAGATATTGTTAACTATCACAACATATGATAAGACAAACTTTTCCAACTACATAAAATGACAATAACAATTAAAGTGCAAGTATTTTGGACAAGTTTTCATTTTAAAAGCTCATGTCAACAAGAATTGCGTGCTTCCATTAAACCGATCAAATTAAATTAAAAACTCCTCTTCATTGATTTATAAAATGATGTGGATGAGACGTAAAATATTGGCAAAAATTTCACGTTATTGTACTATTGTAAATGAACAATGATCGAAAGTTTAAACTATATATTACTCTCATATTATAACAATAATAGGAGATCCATATATAGACGTATTTCGGTATTTGTCTTACAAATGTCGTAACAGCTTAAGGAGCAATCATTGCATGTCGTCAGATGTTGTAATGCCCTTGACAATTGTGGCTCGACTTGGCGGGCATAAAATGCATTGATAAGCCATTCCCCAAAATCAAATACCCAATATCGCTAAATTCTGGCATAAAGTCTTACATTTATTACACAATAACTATCCCAATATGTTTTCATGGAAAACTGTAATATAACGCCATCAATCCAGTGGCAAGGTCACACATAAATGCGCTGCTACATCCTAATCATATAATAAAATGTAATTAATATTTCAATATATGATGAGGACAATTATTGGAGATATTGAATATAACAGCTAAATGACTTATTTAGATACAGAAACCAGATCATGGGCTATGAAGGTTGCACGGTATGGAAAGTTACTGTATCTCAAGCCAAACACAAACAAGGTCTGAAAGGGATATTTGTAACACGAGCCCTCCAAAATGAGCACGCGTGCAGACAGTTTACATCAAATATTCAAAAGACGAAAGAATAACTCATTATTCCTTAAACTATATGGCATATGTGACACAAATTCATAATTGCACGCAACTACTATTAAATGTGCATCCCATATAGATCTCCAGCCTTCTTTGCATGTAACAAAACTGGGAAAATTTCAATGCCAAGTTCACCATGTAATCATAAAAACAGACAAAACAATTTGTTTTCAAGGTTTATACTACAAACAATTAGTGCCATCGTATCTTATGGTTCACGTGCATTTGGGATGTATGTTTAAATGTACGATTGCTTGGATGCATGTGTTATTGTCCTGACACAAAGGCCATAACCTGTCGCCATTTTGAATTTCAAGGCATGCAGGTTTAAATTGTGCATATATATGCATGTGTTAATCCCTCCTTCGAATTTATGATACGCATGCAGAGATTAACGTCACTTTAATAAATGCACAGTTTAGTTAAAAACATTAAATTACGAAATAATCCTATCAGCTAAAACCGGCCAGAATTTAGAATGATTAAAAGGATTAGGCTTATTTGAGTCTGTGAATCTTCCATGTGCGTTTTAAAACACTGTTACTTATCTTTATATCGTTAAAGCTTTCGCAAAATATATAGACCTCGAAATGAAACATGAAAATTGACACAATGTCAAAACTCCATGACCTGCTATTCCCAGTGCACCACTTTATTTTCCTATCCTTCTCCCCAGTAGAAAAATTAACATTTCTATTGTAATAGACTAGACTAATAACGTACAGACGGTCGCCAAATTCATAATATATTAAGCAAGCCCTAATGACGTAATCAATGACGCATTTCCATAATTTTGGCAAGTTGGTTTTGGCATCTGATGTCTGGGATATAAGGGGTTATTGTCAGCCCCTTGGGTGATTAAAAGAAATAAAAAATCTTGGTTGGTAAATTTATTCAAAATCCTGAAAGCCATGCCGACCACGCCCAAGATCCATAGCACGTGTTAACATTACTGAAATTCACATGAAATCATTAATTTCTTCATATTTTCAATGACAATCCTTAACAAACGCATATCGATGTAACGTCACGATGTAGTCGATGTAACCGTGACGTCTATCACTATACACGTGATATTGACAATCACCTTGGTTGGTCTTGGATTACATATCAAACTACTTAGGAAAAGACATCTAAGTATTGGCGTTTGTAACCCTGTCTTGAATTAAACGAATTATCGAACAAAATTTCAAGTGCACACACGCCCCATTTTTATGGAGAAAATTTCAATGTTTTGCAGTCGCCAGGACAATTAAGCATTGACTGGTCTGCAAATTAACTATAAATATTGACAAGTTCCCCTATCGATCGACGCCAACACTGTAGGTTCGTTTAATCAATATTGATTTGGGATAAAAGCCACATGGCAGCCAAACGATGCAGTATTGAGGCATAAAACTCGCAAGAACTTTTAGAATGAAGAAGATGATTGTTATACTTATGCAAGATTCGCATCAAATGTAGATCCCCACTTAGTTTGGGCTCTTACATTCAAATCAAACATTTCTAGTACCTCACTATATCCGACGAATATAAAATAAAAAAATCCTATAAATGTCTTTAAATCTCCTCTTCAACTCCCAGCTTTTCATTGGCGGATATCCAAAAGTCATTCAATTTTTCTTCTAATATCCCTTTGGATAATAACGCCAGAGACCATGTTACAAAAAAAACACACACACACACTGATGAATCAGTAGTCAATCGTGAACTAAATTAGGCGAAGTTTCTTTTGTAATGCTTTCCTGAATCCTGACCATCTAAATTATCCTGGGATAGCCATTAAACCTGAAGATTGCCGAAAAGCGAAAGCTTGGTGAGCTGCTAGTTTCGGTCTACTGAAAACTAACATTACTGTAGAAGCCTTGCCAGTCATGCCTCGACAGTTATATGATTCGTGGCATTCATTTGACCAGAACCAAGGACATACACTATATGGTACTACTTTCTGACATCCAATAATCCAGAGTGAAATTCAAGACTCCAGCATAAACAGACTGTCATATGTGCATCTATGTACATTATATACATACAGAGTTATACTAGTACATCGCATACATTAAATTAAAATAGGCTAAGGCTAATATATATTTTGCAAAGTTAAATTGAAACCCACAAGCATATATGTAGTAACTTTTCTGCCTCGTTCAGTAATAGGCCAGACGAAATAGAAAATTGGAATTTATATGGCATTTGAATATGAAATTTTTACTTTATTGCGCATTATACACCAACCGAACATTGCATAATTTCACTTACAGTACAATTTAAAATGCTAACTTCGAAATTTGTTTAAAAATGCTGAACTAAACATGTAACACATATTTACTACGTGGCTTAAGTTCATTTCGTATACAGTACAGACTGTAAGTACGCATTTAAATACAGAATGAAAATAGATCGACGCATGTACTGTACAGTACAGTATCAAAATTGCCATTCCTAATCAATCAACGTCGTGTATGTGAAATGACGAATATAGAGGACCCCCTTGTAATTAAAAAGACTCGACATTACGCAGGATGTATAAAAACTCTCTAATGTAACATTTATAAATACAAACACGCATTGCTACAAAAAACTTAAGAGGACTCGCCTTTTATAACGCCCCAACACTTTGATCAATTCTACTCCAATTAAAAACATTCCCATAAAAACTTATTAAAATCTGTAGTCGAACAGAATGTAAAAACAACATTTATCTAACACGTGTTTGGAAACACGAGATGTTGTTAAGGTGAATCACAACCTTATCACTTTCAATGGGTGAAATTTTAAAACACAATTACTGCCAAACAAAAAGAGATTAAATAAAAATAAAAATTGTT